>ML677360.1:28760810-28814883 GCA_007922305.1 Dermatemys mawii
CGGGGCTGCAGCCGCAGCACGCGGCTCCCGGATCCTCCGGCCGGGGCTGCTGCTGTGGCTCTTGCAGAGGAGCTGGCGGAGCAGCCTGGCTCCTCCTGCCTTATTGGAAACCTCCCCGGTTTCCAATAAGACAGGAGGAGCCGGGCTGCCCCAGAAGCTCCTCTGCAAGAGCTGCGATGGCCCCGGTGGCAGGAGGAGCTGCCCTGCTCCTCCAGCTGCCAGGGCCACGCACCCCCACGAGTGGTTTCGTGCACCCCCGCGGGTGCGCGCTCCCCAGTTTGAAGACCACTGGTATAGGGGCATCCCAGCCCCATGGCAGTGGAGATGGGGTGTATATGGGCAGAGAGGCTACCACTTGTATAAGAGTGTTCCCAGTGGTGCAGCATACAGCAGTCAAGGTGTCTGATTCTTCTAAGTCGGGGTAAAAGTTTTTTTCCGCACTGTGTTGAGCTCAGTGTTACAGGAATAGCCAAAAATCCTGCAGGCCAGATTCTGTTCTAAGTCACATTGATATAAACCCACATTGCTCAGCTGATGCCAGTTTCATTACCACAATCGCTGCATTTGGAATCTGGCTCTGGGAGTCTATTTTCCCATTATTATGCATGTTAATGGAGTCACTTCAATAGATACTAACAGGAGTCACTCATGAGGCCCCTTAGGCTGAAGGAGACAGATAGCTGGACTCCATAACATCGTAATTCTCCCAACACCTGATTTCAGTTGTTTATCTCTCACACACATTTGCAACACCTGTTCCCTTCTCCTTAGTCCCCAGATCTCTCTAAGGTCTGGTCTACACTGGAAAACTAAGTCAGTGTCACTATGTTGCTCAGGGGTGTGAAAAATCCACCCCTCTAAGCAGCGTCGCTAAGATGGCCTAACTTCCCATGTAGATAGCACTAGGTTGCCGGAAGAATTCTTCCATCAACCTAGCTACTGCCTCTCAGGGGATGTGTGAATTCCCAATGCCAATGGGAGAACCTGTCCTGTTGGCATAGGTACTGTCTATCTGAAGTTGTGCAGCATGCCCCTGTTGCATTTCAAGGGTAGACAAGCCTTAGTCTCCTCTTGGATATGTTATCTGCTTTCCAATTAAGATTGCAGTGATCACTGGCACCAAAATCGTATTATATTCAGTCCGTTCTCCTCCTTTTGAACTGGAGTCTCATCTCCTCCAATTTCATCTCTCTCCCTTCCTTCTTACAGTAGTTTAACGTCTTAATCATTGTGTCTTGTGAGTTACTTTTATGAAAGTACCTGAGAACAGGTCTCAGTGTGATTCTTGTTAGGAGAATCCCCTTCAATTTGCACAACATATGTAATGCCATTATGGTGCCCTTAAAACATGCCCGTGACGTCCATTGACATCTCTATTTGACTACAGCTGACAGGAAGCCAACTTATGAGCGTGAATGAAAGGTCACTAATGAGCAGCGGCTCTTTGTCCCATTATTATACAGTCTGGTTGTCTTGATTAATCCCAGTGACATTTACCGAGCTGTGCTTATGCTGATTTCATGCTTATTATTTTCATCCACTCAGAGTCTGATATGTTTCAGATGAGCAGATTGCACAAAACTCCTTTATCAACACACACACACACACACACACACCTCCTTACATGTCATGTTCTAGCCATCAGTGAAACCCGTTGCTCTTTTGAGGTTAGTAGTGATTAAGTTGCCGGAACAAAGGCAGCATTATAAGTACCTTGGCACCTCTCCTATGCTGACTTTGGCTGTTAGATAAGATCTTTTTAAAGCTGGAAGTAGTGTGAGACAAAAGCCATCTCAGCTAATCCTCTGGGAACACGTCTTTCCGGCAGAAGTTTAAACAAAGTGTTAAATCGAAGCAGGTGCTTTTCTGGTGGGTCCTGCCTTGTGCCTCATAAGTGCAGCACATCCCATCTGGAAGTCTCTCTAATGGTAATGGGTGGTTCATTCACAACTGATCACCTATCCCACCAATCCCCCTTTGCCTGCAGGGACCGCTCTATGGGTGCATCCCTGGGACCTTTCCTCCCAGCTGGATGCTCATAGACCTGGCTGGCCACAGAGCACTGTCCCCAATGGAAATGGCACCTCCACATGAGCCAGTGACTTTATGGCAAGTACATTGTGCATGGTCACACAGGGACCCAACAGAGACAAGACCTCATTGGGTACTGCTTACTGTGCCAGTTAGGGCAGGAAACATGCACACTGTGCAGTGTGGGGGTTACAATCTATCGTGGTGCCAGCACCAGGCCAGAAAATTCAGTGGCTACAGCCTAGGGTCCTCCTGACTTCAGGTCTGTGAGCCCTATATTAACTCACATGGCTTTCTCTTTCCCTTCACTGGTCAGTGCTGTGTCCATCCTACAGATTTTTCTGGAGTGGTAACAGCTAATTAAACACCATCATTTGTGTCGTTAGGATTATGTTTTCCCATGTGCATTACTTTGCTGGTATCAGTATTGAATTACATCTGCCATTTTGTTGCCCAGTCACCCAGTTTTGTGAGATCCCTTTGCAGTTCTTCAGTCAGCTTTTGATTTAACTATATTGAGAAATTTTGTATGGTCTGTAGATTTTTGCCACCACACTGTTCACGCCATTTTCCAGATTATTGATGAACATATTGGACAGCACTGGTCCCAGTACAGATCCTTGGGGAGACCCGTTCTACACCTCTCTCTACTGTGAAAACTAACCTTTTATTCCCTATCTTTTAACCAGTTACTGATCCATGAGAGGACTTTCCTCCTATCCCATGACAGCTCACTTTGCTTTAGAGCCTTTGGTGGGGGACCTTGTCAAAGGCTTTCTGAAAGCCTAAGTATACTATATCCACTGTAACATCCTTGTCCAAATGCTTGTTGACACCATCAAAGAATTCTAATAGATTGGTGAGGCATGATTTCCCTTTACAAAAGCCATGTTGACTCCTCCCCAATAGTATTTATGTGTCTGATCATTCTGTTCTTTACTATCATTTCAACCAGTTTGCCTTGTTCTGAAGTTAGGCTTACTGGCCTGTAACTGCCAGGGTCACCTCTGGAGCCTTTTTTAATAATCGGCGTTACATTAGCTATCTTCCAGTCATATGGTGCAGAGGCTGGTTTAAGTGATTGGTGACATACCACAGTTAGTAGTTCTGCAATTTCACATTTGAGTTCCTTCAGCGCTATTGGGTGATACCATCTGGTCCTGGTGACTTATTACTGTTTCATTTATGAATTTCTTCCAAAATCTCCTCTAATGAGACCTCCACCTGGAACAGTTCCTCAGAAAAAATGGCTCTGGTGTGGAGATCTTCTGCACATCCTCAGCCATGAAGACTGATGCAAAGAATTCATTTAGTTTCTTTGCAACGGCCTTATCGTCCTTGAGTGCTCCTTTAGCATCTTGATCGTCCAGTGGCCCCACCGCCAGTTTGGCAGGATTCCTGATTCTGATGCATTTTTAAAAAGTTTTGCTGTTAGTTTTTGTGTCTTTAGAAGTTGAAGAGCAACTAGCTTTCTTGGCCTGCCTTATACTTTTGTACTTGACTTGCCAGCGTTTATGTGCCTTTCTGTTTTCCTCAGTCGGATTTCACGCCCCAGGGTCAAATGCTGTTTTGCTTCTTGTTGCTGCTTTTTCTCTCCTGTTTCACCATGGTGGCATTTTTTGGTTCTCTTACTGTTTGTCTTTAACTTGGGGTATACATTTAGTCTGGGCATCTATTAACAGTCTCCATGCAGCATGCAGGCATTTTGCTCCTGTGATTGTTCCTTTTAATTTCTGTTTAACTAGCTGCCTCATTTTTGTGTGGTTCCCCTACTTGAAGTTAAATGCTGCCAGGGTGGGTTTCTTTGGTTTTTTCCTACCCTCCACCCCCGATCTTAAATTTAATGACATTCTGGTTGCTATTACTGAATGGCTCAGCTTTATTTGCCTCTTGGCCCAGATCCTAAGTCAAGAATTGCCTCTCCTCTGGTGGGTTCCAGGACTAGCGGCTCCAAGAGTCAGTCAATAGAAAAGTTATCTTTGTATCCCTTCCTGAGGTGACATGAAGCCATTCAATAGGAAGACAGTTGAAATTCCCCATTATTGTTGTTTCCTGCCTTTTAAGCCTCTCTGCTGTCCTGGGGCATTTTATAATCACCGTCACCATCCTGGTCAGGTTGTCAGTAGTATGTTCCTAGTGCTATAGTCCTATTCAAGCATGGAATTTCTAGCCAGAGAGACTCTATGGTACAGTTGGATACATTTAAGATTGTTACTTTATGCTTTCTTTAATATCTATGCCATTCCCCAACTAGCACGACCTATTCTCTCATTCCTGCATATTTTGTACCTGGGTGTTACCATGTCCCACTGATTATCCTCATTCCACCAACTTTCCATGATGCCTATTATATCATATCCTCATTTAATGCCAGGCACTGTAGTTCACCCATCTTAGTATTTAAACTTCTAGCATTTGTATATAAACACTTGTACATTTTGTCAATATTCAGGTTGCTTGCCTTCATGTGTTATATTTCAATGGACTTTTGACTGTTCCTCACTAGCTCCTACCTGTACTTCACCAACTTCAACCAAACCAAACAGGGTTTAGGCCACGGAGAATTGTTTTTGTTGACATTTTCCACAGAACATTTGACGTTTTGGTGAAAAATTGAAAACCGAAAACTTCTGACTGAAAACCGAAAATTTCAGATTGGAAATGATGCTGCAGGGCCTCATGGGAGTTGTAGTTCAAGGGCCTCGTACCTTCATTTTTTTGTGTATGCTGGGCTTCCTTTCCAATGATACGCCGTAGTCTCCCCCTTGCTCAGCCATCACAGTGCATGCTGGGAGCCCCTGGTTGTGGTGCATCATGGGAGATGTAGTGTAGCTGGAGAACCCAACCTGTAAAGGTGGATGGGGGCATTAGTTACCCAAACTACAAATCTCATGAGGCCCCTGTGGTGGCATTTCTGAATTGCAATGTTTTGAGTTTAGCTGAATTTTTTTGGTATTTGGCTGAAAACTGAAAAGGTTTTTGTTTTCAGGTGATCAGGTTTTCTTATAAATTGACATTTTCAGAGGAAAACAAACACTTTTTATTTCTCTCCCCCCCGCACCTCATTTAATGAAAGATCCACATATTCATCAAAAACTGCTTCTATGGAAGATTTTCAACCAGCCCTACATGCCAATCCCAGTTTCATTACTCAGCTAAGCAGCAAGGCAGAAAACTCACTGCACTAGACTAGCAAAGAGGCAAGGATCTTTTAGATCAGCCCTTAGGGATTAGCACCTGGAATGCTGAATTAAAATGCTGGCCAGAAACCAGGCAGTGCATTTGATACATGTTACTCAATAATTTACCTAACTTTTCACTTCTATAAGGAAATATTTGCACCTGAAGACACCAGAGATCACACCTCATTGTTAAACCCAAACAATTAGCCTGACTTTTTCTCTGTTATGTCATTTTCCTCATTCCAGTCACAGATTTTTTTGCATATAAGGGCTGCCAGTTGCAGGTCAGCTGCAGAGGAGGAGGACAACTCTTGAGACCTTTCTTAGCAACCAAGAGCTTGCAAAGGTAAGACTAAAGCTACTCTCTGAAGAGCATTCTCTTTCAGCCAAGCCTTGACGAAAGCAAATCCACCATCACGGACAGGGAAGCGGAGAGATTGCTGCTCTTCCTGGATTTTGAAGCACAGATGTATGCTCGTGGCCTGTTGTTGAGAATTCTTGAAGTAGTATTTCAAGGATTTCATAAATATTATTAAAATAATCCCTTGAGTAGTTCCATATCCCAGGTGCATTTAGACCCAAGGTGAATTTGACCCTTAATTTTTATCTTGATGCTTTTTGCTCTGTGTTGTTATATTCCCATTTAAATGTGTTGATACAATGGGAGCAATGAAGAAGTTAATTCTAGTTCTCAAGACTAATTCTCATTGTGTCCCCCATTTAAGTAGAGGGACTGTATTGCCAGAGTTGGTAATATCACTAAAACCAAAAGAACGTTCCAAGTGTTCCTGTTGCACTTTTCTTTAACATAGTCTTTGAAAAATGACTCTAACACTTGTAAACACTTCATGCTTTTATCAAAGATGCTTGTGTCTAATAAGGGCTTGCACTCCTTCCTAGCTGACTCTTCAGTGAAACCTGTGTTTATGCCATCCCGTTAATGTTCATGACGTGTCATGTTGCAAACAGGGTTCCAACTCCCCTACATGTGGGATACAGGTTCTGGTTTGTGAGAGAAAATTCTCAGTCAAACTCCAATTCAAAAATACCAGAAACTATTCCCGATGGAATGAGGAAAATGACTTTCCTTACTCCCTCGCCTTAGGATAGTTAAGTGGAATAACTGCTCGCTCCTTTCACATGGCTTCAGTATGGAGGTCGTCCGCTGAAGGTTCAAGTTTTGGTCTCTTCTAAATCCATAATAATTTTATTTCATTAACTTCAACAGGATCAGGAGTTGGCCACAAGTAGCTTTTGCCACTCATCTGCTTGTTCCTAAACGGCTCCCTTCTGCCATGCCTTCCTCTTTTCCTCTCTGCTTCCCCTTCATTCTGTGCAACTGGCTTCTTTCCCTGTCTACCCTGTCCCGCTCTGGCACCACGTCCTGTCTCTGGTTCCCGATCTTGGTCCTCTGATGTTTAATGACTGCGAATGCTTTTCACAGGTACCACAGCCAAGATGTTAAAGGTTTGGGCCATTCTGCTCCTTGGCAGCCTGCTGACCCCGTCTCAAGGACTAGGTGGCCCTGCTTGGGTTATTTCCAGCCTGAATGGAAATGGACTAGGACAAAGTAAGTTTTATTAGAATACTATTCAATTCAGTGTTGTGGAAGGGGTCAGATTTATTGCAATTTTCTGAACCATTTTGTCCTTCCTTTCATTTGTCCCTACACCAGGGGTTCTCAAACTGGGAGTCAGGACCCCTCGAGGGGTCATGAGGCTATTACATGGGGGGTCGCAGGCTGTCAGCCTCCACCCCAAACCCCGTGTGCCTCCAGCATTTATAATGGTGTTAAATATATAAAAACGTGTTTTTAATTTATAATGGGGGAGGGAGGGTCGCACTCAGAGGCTTGCTACGTGAAAGGGGTCACAGTAAAACAATTTGAGAACCACTGCCCTACACAGAAAAGCTGCAAGTGGTACGAAAGTCACTGAGTATCAGTGACAATGATAATCTGAGTCATTCTTGCACTTATAAGTACTTTGTACCCCAAGATTTCAAAGGGCTTTACCCACGTGGGTAACTATCACCATTCCCACTTCACAAATGGGGAAATCGCAGCACGGGCAGTGGAGGAGATATGCCCCAGGCTACACAGCTGGGGGTGGATCCCACCTTACCTACCCTAACCACTAGGACATCTCTTCAGTTATAGCCGATTTGCTCCACAGCGGTGACATTCTCAAGAGTGTGCTAGGAACTGTGTCAGATGGCCATGGGGGTCTCCTGAACCTGGGAAAGCTGCTGGGAACTGGCCTCGCAGGGTAAGTCGGGTGTCAGTGAACAAACCACGGGCTGATTTCTGACCACGGGGGGAGGGGGAGACTGGTGTAACGAGGCGCACAAAGATGTTGCAAAAGGCAGCGCTGGTGTCCAGCCCCATTCTGGATACGTGCAGTCCCCTCCCCTCCCTACTCCAGTACGTTTCTAATGAGAGAGAATAGTCTAATAGGGAGGGCTGTATGCATTCATCACTGTCAGCCCTGATCATCCACTTGCACACCCCACGCCCTGACCCACGGGCCACCCCCAATAACATCCCTTTGCTGGTCTGTGTCAGAGAGGAGCTGTGGGGCAGCTTCCCCAGGAGCTTTTGGGGAGCTAAGTTTGGAGCAGGCCTTTGTCCCACATGGGGCTGAGACCGTGTTTCTAGGTATCTGCCTGTGCAGATTATGACCCATTACAGTCAACAAGTGAGAAACCCACGTCCGCTTCACAGCCATGCACTGGTGACTCCTTGCTCTGCCAAGCATGATGCTGAAATCGCAGTTGATGAGTTTTCCTCTCCGCTTTGGGATTTCAAAGTATTAACAGCTCGCGTAAGTCCTTGAAGGAAAAAACCCTGTACCCAGTTCTATTCGTGCCGGCGGGAGAGTCCCCAGCACACACGGGAATGAAAGCATTTTGAAAATGTCTTTTAAACTCCCACGCTGAAAACCCCTCTAGCTCATGAAGTCTCTTCCAGGGAGACTGGCTGGCTGAGGGGATGAACACAGGGCTGTGGAGAGTCCGTGTCCTCAGTGCTATCGTTCTGTTGCCAACTTGTTCTCTTTCGCTCTCCAGGTTGGAAATTAAAAACCTTACTCTCCCCAAAATCTCGCTGAAGCTCCTGCCAGGAGTGGGGTTCCAGCTGAACGTCTACACCCAAGTGTTAACGGAAAGCAAAGGGTGAGTAATCTGCTCTGGAGGGGGCCAGAAAGCAAAAGGGAGAAAATGGGAGAAAAGTCAGAGCAGGATGCATCCTGTTCCTCCCGGCTCTCTGTGGACAGTCGTTTCTTTCACAGGCTGGTGTAGATCAGCCGGTGTCATTTCCACCTTTAATAGTTCGCATGGCACAGATATAAGAGAGAGGATAACAAGTTAGTCAGAGATCCCTCAGTTTAGCATGAAGACACGTCCCGTGAGGAGGCCATTCGTCTGTCCTCTTTTGTAGAGTCAGCTCGCAGGGGCGGTCACTAAGATGGAAGTAATTAATTCCCCGTCTGCTTTCAGCCTTGCAGGTAAAGTGCTCAATCTCCAAGTGGGCGTGAACATTACTGCAAGAGCCAGACTGGCACAGGATGACACGGGTGCCCCCAAGTTCATCGTCGAAAACTGCAGGACGCAGCTTGTTAATGTTCGGATCCTCAAGTGGGTACCACAGATATCTGCAGTGACAATGTGCCAGAGAAGGACTGGTATTAGGGTGACCAGCTGTCCCGATTTTATAGGGACAGTCCTGATATTTGGGGCTTTTTCTTATATAGGGACCTATTACCCCCACCCCCGTCCTGATTTTTTACATTTGCAATCTGGTCACCCTAGCGGGCATCAGCTGTTTTTACTATTATCTTCAAAGAGAATTCATTTGCTAATTCTTGTGTTTGATACTTAGGACACCTCAGTGCCGTATTCATTTGCTGTGACTAGAATAAATGTTTCTTTCAAAGGTTTGGCTCAAGTGGCCAAACTAGAGAGTTTCTGCATTGTGCTGCACTATGTGTGGATGCATATTACTCCTAATATTGGGCCAGATACTGAATTTCTTTCTTAGCTATTAATTTCAGAACAAAATCCCAGCCCTGCGCTGTGCGGAGGACAGCATGACGCTACGAGCGAGCAGTTCGATTTCTCTTGTGCTGATTACATTCATTTCCCAGTTACTAGCTGCCATCCTTTCTAATTTTCTACTCTCTTCTGCTTAGTGGGCTCCGATTACAGCCAACTGTCCTAAAAAATATCCTGGGGAACCTCTTTCCTGGAGTGGTAAGTCTGCAAAGCCATGGTGGCAAGGATCAGAGTGATTCCTGAAAAGCCCAAATGTGCAAACAAGTAGTCAGCTGGGTGGTCCCTATTGCAGTAAGTCACTGGGGCTCCTCTCATGAGAAAGGGCCATTCATGAGAGTAAAGGCTCACCTTGCAAGGAGAGACCTGCCCACCATTTTGAAAACTGGGTCCTTGCGATGTGCAATAGCCTGTTGTTGTCACGTGTCTCACTATCGGCATGCTCACTTACTCCAGTCCGCATTCCCAGTCTATGTGTACATGAATGAACTGTGCATTTTGTGCACATAAGCTGTGAAAACCTTGTCCCTGGGCTGACGTACCCCTGGGTTCAGAGGCTCCCCATCCTATCCTGTACAGAAGTTAATAGAGGGATCGGATTCATGACCAGCACTGTGCAGACCCTCTGGTGCACCACGGTTGCACCCTTCTGAGAGGCCAGCACGGCTCCTTCATTTGTCAGCAGAGAGGGTGTGGAGGAGGCTTTCTAAGAGGCTTCCCCATGTAGGCAACAAACTTCCTGGCCTGCATTACAGCAGCTTCTTGCCAAGTTCATGAACCGGCAATATTCCTGTGACTGTACCAGTATGATACAGCCTGGGAGAGAATCCAGTTAGTCTGAGAGTCGTACAGTAGGATCTTTTCCCTGTGTGTTACAGCTGTGTCCTTTAATTGATACCACGCTCAACGCTGTGAACCCTTTGCTGAGCACCGTGAACTGTAAGTTTCTGGCCACTTCCTTCTTCCCTCCTGTTCCAAAGTATTCCCTGGTCTGGTTCAGCACTTTGTAGCTGCCCAAACGAAAAATGATCTGATTTTCCAAGAGTATTTCACCTAAAGGATCTACCAAGTTTTCTAAATCTTTAAGCCATTGTTAAGCAGACCTGCTGCAAAAGGGGTAGGTGTGGAGTGTAGGCAGTAGAAGCAAACAGTGCTCTGGTGGAAGAGGTGTGATTATTTCAGAACCGAGTGATCCAAAGAACAGGGGATGGGAAACAAACCTTTCCAATGTGGAGAAAAAACTCTGTACAGTTTCTGATTGACTAGATGCTGGAAAAATTCAATGGCTGCATTGGGACGTCCCACAGGGACTCTGCGAGCTTCTCCATTCTAAGAGCCACTTAGTCCTGAGAGAGCTTCTCACAGATACATTCAGAACCAATTCCTACAGCTTTGCTCAGAGTGACCCAGGGTCACAGCTGGGTGTTTCTCTGCATGCTCTCTTCAGTGCGGGTCATTTCAAGGACTGCTGCCCTAAGAAGTGCTCTGCTGGGACTAGGGTGATTGGGGATAGCCAGGAATACTTTGTGTGTAAGATATTTAGGGCAGGGACTGTCTGTTCTGTGTTTCTCCAGCACTCCGCATAGTGGGGCCTGGTCCAATGATAATACAAAACATAATCAAAACAGCAGGAACAGAGAGCAGGGGCACTTCCCCTTCATCCCATTTTAAGAGAATCTCTTTGTCTTCCTGTAGCTGTGGCCCCACTGGGCGTGGTAGGAAGTCTCCAGTACACTCTTGCGAGCCTCCCTGTGGTCAGTGATGCGGCGATCAACCTGAATTTAAATGTAAGTGCTGTCGCTTTACTTAGGGCGAGCATCCCTGTGTCTGCAATGCCGGATGATTCTTGTGATCCCCTTCAGCGTAGTGATGATTTTTCAAAGGAGTCTCCTGTTTCCCAGTTGTCTTTAGCAGAGGACTCATTCAAAGAGGCTGCAAATTGCAGCCAAGCAACTGGTCATATTCTTACAGTCACTTGCTCGCTCTCTATAGATTTCATTACACACTAAAGCTTGATGGTCGGGTCTGAGAGATGAACCACAGCTTAGCTATTTGCTAATTTGATACAACAATGTTAAGTTGGTCTTCAGTCAGAAGCACCTAATGCTAGCATTTCATAAAGCAACAATGGTCACGCTTTATATTAAGGTTTCATTTCTAAAGGGTTGATTGGCTAACTGATGTTACAAACATATTACAGACATCAGTAGTATGGGGGACATCAGTAGAAGATATCAGAGATGTTGGTAAGCCATGGCTATAAGCAACCTATTGATCCACTGGATGTTTTTGCAATAGATTAACTATTTATTAAAACACCTATTAATTGTGCATAGACCATTTACAAATAATTTATTAATGGAATCGTACTATACAGTATGGCCGCAATTATATTGGCTTAATGATTAGTGTATTTCATTGGAGAGAGTTTTATGGATGTTCCCTCTCCCTCCCCCATCCCCGCCCCTTCTAAACCTTCTTTCAGGCTGTAGTTAAGGATTTGCTTGGCAATAAAGTCGACGATCCCACATGCTCAGCAGCAGCCATATCTCTGCCGTCAGTGGTGGGCAGCTCTTCCCAGCTTGGCCTCTCCGTTTGTCTCCTCAGCTCCATGCTCAAGCTGCTGCTGGCACCGGAGAATCTCAGCACAGACATTGCAGGTCAAATGGTGAGCGCGGCAAACCGGAAGGGATCAATTTCCTTTGAGCCTTTTCCTCAGGCATGCCACCTTTAGGCCCCCTCATCTAGTTTTGCTCTCGAATGACCTAAGAACAGTTTGATAGCAGCCTTCAACGACCTGAAGGGGGTTCCAAGGAGGATGGGGATCGGCTGTTCTCAGTGGTACCAGATGACAGAACAAGGAGTAATGGGCTCACGTTGCAGTGGGGGAGGTTTAGGTTGGATATTAGGAAACACTATTTCCCTAGGAGGATGGTGAAGCACTGGAATGGGTTCCCTAGGGAGGTGGTGGAATCTCCTTCCTTAGAGGTTTTTAAGGTCAGGCTTGACAAAGCCCTGGCTGGGATGATTTAGTTGGGGTTGGTCCTGGCTGGGATGATTTAGTTGGGGTTGGTC
This sequence comes from Dermatemys mawii, assembly GCA_007922305.1. Classification (NCBI taxonomy): domain Eukaryota; kingdom Metazoa; phylum Chordata; order Testudines; family Dermatemydidae; genus Dermatemys; species Dermatemys mawii. Next base: position 28,773,146 of record ML677360.1, read on the forward strand.
CTGCTTTGAGCAGGGGGTTGGACTAGAACCTCCTGAGGTCCCTTCCCACCCTGAGGTTCTATGAGTCTGTGACTCATTAGGATAAGATTCCTGCCTTGTGCATTTTGGTAACACAAGGAAGAGGCTTGAGCTTGCACAGCGCAGGGGTGGGCTCCTGCATATGTGACCACAAGATAAAATCATTGATGAGCAGCGGAGCCTGATCCAGCCTTATTGAGAGGGCTTCTGCATGGCCACTGACTTCTATCTAGTAGTAGCAGTAAGATTCAAAAAGGGAGAGTCCAGCTGCACCCTTTCTTGGCAATTAAGCCCTTGTCTCTTAAGACAAGCCCATTTTCTGCCCATACCCGGCAAGTTTTTTACTCTGTGTTCTTAAAAATAATGGCACAAGATGCTTGAGATTCTGCTCAGTGCAAATCAATTTACCAGTTCCCACGTGTGGCTCTGCTCAAACTTGTGTAGAGCAACCACAGGTTTCCTGCAACTCCCTGTGCAAGGACTTGCAGAATCCAGGCTATGACACACTGGATGTCAGCTTGCTAGTAATTCACGGCTTTCAGTATTGGTGCCAGGTTCAGCCCTGGAGCAGTCAGAGAAGTGGCAGCAGAGATGAAGCTGGGCCACACAATTCTCTTTGCGTCATGCATGTATCTGCATAATCTCAGCAACCTGCTCCTTGCACGATCTGCTGCAGGTAGAACAACCTGAGAATTTGGTTGAGCAAAGAAACATTAACAGGGATAACGGTTTATGATCCATTTCTTGAAGCAATTCAACTAGCTGACTCCGCGTTTCTCCCCCAGCTGCCCAGTGACATCCCACTGACAGCCTCTGTCCTTCGCACGCTCATTCCTGAGGTCAGTGATTTTATTTTTTTCGACTGTTTTTGCCATATCCCTCTTACCTTCACAATCTTCTGCTTCTCGCTGTAACTGAGGCCTGGTGACTTTGCACAGGTCTCTGGACTGCTGCCAGGGTCACAACAGCCGTTGCTGAAGATCAGAGTTCTGGATACGCCTGCGGTGTTGGTGCAAAATGGGAAAGTCCTTGTGCGCCTCCCTGCTTCCATTGAGGTTTTCCCCTCAGATTCTGCTGCCGTTGTCATTTCCCCCTCAGATTCGCCCCGGAGGTCTCTCTTTGCTCTGGATGCTGTAAGTATAAAGATCACGAGTTCAGTTGCATCCCTGCTGAGTCTCAGGGAGCAGCAAAGAGGTGACTTGTTGGGACTTTATCCAGAAGCTTCCTGACACCTTTTAGTTTTGGATAAAGCCATAGAAAATGGGCCCTGTGATGTGTTTTACTGTTTTCTGTTATTCTCTTAAACATTGCAGCACTTCTACGTGCAAAAGTCCTTTGATTTCCAGTGCACTTAAAAAGAAGCCAGGGCTGGGCATCTTATAAAATGCACTTAATGAAACACAACTGGGAAAAACCAGCTGTGGAAAAAGAAGGGAAGTCAGAACATTTGGTGCACAAATTACACTGATGCCATCTACCAAAAGGTTGTAGCTTTGTGCACAAGGAGAAGCGTTCTGCCTTGCTTTGGGCTATTCCCAGATGACTTGGGGTTTTGTTTTCAATCTTGGAAATGGGAGAGGAAAGAATTACTTTGCTTTGTTTTGTTGCCCTAATTGCAGGATATTGTTCTGGGTGTCCAGCCTACCATTTCAGACAACAAACTCCGCGTCTCCGTAACTCTGGAAAGGTAAATGGGGCTTCATCCCTTGTGCCTCATTCATATCAGAAGGAATATTCCTGAGGAGAACAATAGGCAGTGAACCAGACAAGACTAAATGGAAATGCACAGTTTAAATTCAATACAAATAATTGATAATTCTTTACAGTAGGTTCCCTGGGCTCACTTCAGTAATGACAGATATTTGAAATGTGGACTCTGAAAAGAACAAAAAATAATTAGAGAGCTTTGATTACTGAAAAATATCCCTTTATTTCCAACTTGGTTTTCACAAAAATTGTTTCTGTACATGTGTAAGACAAATTCAGGGCCAAATGGGCATCTCATTAACACTCAAAGACTCGATTAGAGTTGGACTTCATAGTATTGTTACAATATGTTGTAGTCTACGGAAATCAGGCACTGGTAGGTCAAACCCTTGATTTTCCATGCTCTGTTGATTTAATGATAAACCGTTTGTGTGTGTAACTGTGTTGCCATCCCAGTGAAATATTAATTTTCTCTGATCTACTAATGTCTTTCCATCAGCTATGCAGATACTGGAAAAGTTGATATTGCATAGGATACTCTCTGACTCTATCTTGACTTTTTCCATTTTTTGTAGAGTTGGCCTTGGACTGTCTTCTTCGCTAATTCGTGATTTCAATGTAAGTTCATGACACACACAGTGAACAAAGTACAATAACGATGGAGACTATCCAGGGAATAAGGAACAAAAGTTTTAATGAGTGTTGATCTCCAAACTTTTCTTGTGTGAGAAAACTTTATTATTCTCATACTCCTGGAGAGGATTATTTTAATCGACTTCTCTATCTTCATTCACACTAAGCCATTCTGATTTCTAAGAATTGTGTTTGAATATATGAATTAATTTCACGTGTTGGTAACATCTTGTGAGTTTGTGAAGGTTGTGGGAGAGGATGGGAGGGAATGGAGCATAATTAGCTGTCAGTCATTTCAGTGATAAACACACCTGCTTTCAGCCCTGAAAAAGTTGGGAAACCTTGCCTAAGATTTGAATTTAAGAGCACCGAGTGTCCTGCACTGATAGAATTTGCTTCATAAATTTGACACCACTCGGTTTTATACCCTTATAGGCATCATCCTAGAGCAAAGGAAGTTTTGACTTCCATAAGCTAACACCTAGCCTATGGCATCTCTAGTGGGTAGAGAACAGTGGTTCAGGCCTCTAGGTGTAAAGCAAGTGGGAGATTCTGAAGCAACCTTCAGACTTTTGATGCTCACTTAAAATAAAAAAGGTGCATCACAGATTGAACTAACTGTTGTCCTGAGGGGGAGCTTACTGAAGGTACCTCTTGTTCAGGGCCTTCTATCTATCTAGGAGAGTTAGATGGCCTCTATGGCTGTAGGATCTGAGCACCTGATAATCGTTAAGGTATTTACCCTCACAGCCCTCCAGTGAGGCGGGGAAGTGCGACTATCCCCATTTTATAGGAAAAGAGACCCAGAGAAATGAAGTGACCTGACAGTCTGGGCCCAGCAGAGAACTGAGTCACGAGCTGTCCTCCTCCTGTGATCTGTGCAATCGGAGTGTCTGCAACCTGAGAAATGATTGTCTTGCTTACTGAAAACGTGGCATAACAGCCGGCAGGTGGGGGGACATTCTGACCCGGAGACTGAATGGCTCAAATTCAATGTATCCACCGTGAAACGGCAGCTGCTCTCTTTTTCAGTCATAAAATACATAGTCACTAAAACACTTCTTTCTCCATTGCAGGTTGCACCTCTTGAACCCTTAATCAGTGACATACTCAGGATTGCATATCTGCCACTCATCAGTGGTACGGTCTTTATATTTGAATCTTCTAGTCCCGTATGCGTTTCAGAGCTCTCTCGTCTTTCCTCATTGGCTATAACCACATTGTTTAGCACAGGGCTGATAGTTTCTGCTTGTTTATTTCAGATGCTCTGAAGGTGGAAATTCCTCTGCCTGATCTTCTCAACCTGAACTGGGAGAATGGTCTTGTCAAAGTCATCAATGTAAGGTTTTGCTCATTTCTTCATGTTGTTTTCCTGTAGAATTTTATAATGGTCTCTTTTTCTGGATTCTCACCTGCTCAGAGTTTGCAGTAACGTACCCTTAGCCTCAACTCTGCCTCTGAATTTCTCTCTCCGTTTTTCTTCTGTTTATTTTATAGTACTTTCTTGTACTAAACAGCTGCAATCCAGTATTCCGACCATTAAGTGATATACTTTGTGTCCACAAATTTGTACACACAATTAGTGCAGGTGAGAAATGCGGTAGAAAATTAGAGGCCACTTCTGAAAATAAAGACTTAAATTGAAATGTCCCACCTTGTCGGCATGGTAAAACCTTACTAACCCTGCTGCTTTATTTGAGAAACAAATGTCTTCTCACCATAGACTGAATGGGACATAGAGCTAAATCGTCACAGTGCAACCAGGAGCCACATACTGTTGCAATTTCATACGTGTATGTCTTGTCAAATCTTCTAATCTTACTCTAGGTGACGGTTTGTAACTCCCCATCCTGCCCTAGTCAAGTTGTCTCCTGAGATGAGATGATGAGTTATACTAACCCATGTAGTAGCTTTGTGAGGTGGATACATTAAATGTTTGCTATAGATTGGATTTAAACCCCTAACTGATTTACATTTGTGATCAAAACGGGGGCCATTAACACTAATGTACTACATTCATTAACCATTGCTAATTTTTTTAAATGGTCCCTCTAGCAAAGGTGAGAAAAGTTGGTGAAAATTCCAGTGAGAAAATGGAATTCTCTTGAACAAGTGCCTTCTCTTTCCAACAGAACGCTTTATTGGTTAACGCGCTGGCCTAACCCTTCAAGAAGGGGCAAGAGGTGGGACAGCCCGCCACTGGCACCAGGATGAAGGAGAGAATTCACGATTGAAGAACCCTGCACTTCTTTACTTTTGCTCCCCGTGACGCTTTGAGTCAAGCTATGATGATAGATATAAAATGTTGTTCTGCTTCTGATCATTGAATCAGACTTGGCAGGAATGAAATTGTTGCTTAATTGGTTGAAAGTAGTTGGGATTTTCTAAGCAAACGTCTTCAGTCAGCTTAAGCTTCAGGAGAGTTTGGAGCCGAGAGCCCTGCTTTGTGCTTTGCACTTCTTGTTACCCTTTCAATAAAAGCTTTCATTGCCTCAGCATTCCTGATGTGGTTTTGTTCCCCTTTGCTGTAAGACTCGGGTTGTCAGAATGCTGCCCTGTTCCCCTCTCCCGCACGGCCACACAACCAAGACAGAAATTTGCATCTGATGATCCACTAAGAGCTTCTGATGGGAACCGGGAGCCGTCATTAAGAGTTGATGGGTGGCTACGTTAAGGGTCACTTTTCTGAAGTCCAGCACAATGCCTCAGCCACCCCAAATACATGCCCGCGACGGGTCACTCCCCACTTCCACGAACTCAGGCTGCTCTGCGCCTTCTCTTTGTAAACACCCCTGGATAGTTTATTTACAGTGTTTTAATCCCTCCCCACAAAATGTAGCAGTGTTTCCACACCGTCATCTCAACTTTCTAACCCCTTCTCCAAAAGCGGGGTGGGGCAGGGGATCTACCCAGAGGACTGCCTTGGCCAGGCTCTCCTCGCTGTCTGTTTCTCGTCTTCTCTTCCCCGCTTAGCAAGCCTTCCTGTGCCCTTTTATACAGCTTCCCTGCTAATGGGCTAATCAGCCCCAGTATGGAAGGGTTGCCAATTTTGGTTGGACATATTCCTGGAGGTTTTATCACATGACATCATCTTTAATTCATGGACAATCCTGGAAGGTTGGCAACTCCACAATCTGGCCTGGTAATCAGGTTCACCTCTCTACAATTAGGCCTTCTCAGGGAGGCTGGGCCTAATTAGTACTAATAATGAACAGAATGCCAGCCTGCAGCACTGTCACAATGCCCTTCCCCACCAATCAGGCAGCACCTCGCCCGCATGTCGGTGCACCAACCAGTCACATGCCACAGTGTCCTTAGGAAGGTTTCAGTTCCCCCGGAGAGCTGTAGGTAATGTTACCTCTGTGTTTGCACTAGCCTCCCTGCCCCCTTTCAGCTGCTGTGCTCCCCTGGTGGGAGCGGTTCCTGTGCCCTGGAGTACAGCCTTTCTGCACGTGGCCCTCTGCAGTGTAGTGTCTAAGCACCTCCCAGTCCTAATACGGTCAGTATTCTCCCCATTTTACAAGTGGGGAGCTTAGGCGCAGGGTAGACCAAGTGAGTTGCCCCAAGACGCACAGGGAGTCTGGGAGTGAGTCAGGAATCGAGCACAGGTCTCTTGAGTTCCAATCTAGTGCCGCTACCAACTACACCATCCTTCCTAGCCGGGGGGATCTCTTTTATGTGCTGCCTTGGAACAGTTGAGCAAAGGAAAGGGAGGTTTCTTGCTTGCCCCTCTGCCTGGCTGCAGAGCACTGAGTCTGCTGGGCATTTCAAAGAGACTGTTTGAAGGCAGCTCCTTACCTGCGAGGCCCGGAGATATGTTCCCCACACAAGGCCAGATGAGGTCCTTATACCCAACTGCTGAGCAGGACACTCATGCTGCATGCTCCTCAGCTGCAGAGCTAGGCAGATCTTCTAGCACCATCTTAGGAGGTTAATCACTCATGGCCTGATTTCCAAGGGTCTTATTGACGTCAGTGGAAGCTGCACACTCAGCTCCTCTGAAAATTAGGCCATAAGCCGCTTATTAAATACTCCTCCGATCACTCTCTGTAGAAGTAGAGGCATTATTCCTTGAGCTTCTCTTGGCTGTATTTATCTGGTATGTGTCTGATATGCATATGGCCATGTATACAGGGGCCACGTTCCAACCTAAGGGTAACAGTCGGGTTTGTGTCCTTGCTCCACTTATACCAGAGGTGACTATGGCCCTAGATGACATCCTTCCCCTGCTGCACTGAGCCAGGTACTATTCAAAACGTCTTTTCACAAGCTGGATGTCCCAGGTCCAGCTGAATACGTGTGGTGTGCAAACAGAACATGGGCAACTTCTAGTTTGTCTCCCAGTTATTATGGGGAGCGGGTGGAGAGAACAGGCCTGTAATCTCAGCACAGAGCCACCAAAATCAATGGAGTGACTCAGATTTACACCCGGTAAGGCACCGGCTCAACAATTGGGGATCTTTGGAGATGTACAGAAGTAGTGTCCATGGGCCAGAGCCTCCGCTGGTGTAGCTGCATAGTGCCATTGATATAGCTTACGCCAATTTACTCCAGCAGAGGATCTGGCTCTAAATTGTTAACGTCCGTATTGCTGCAGAGCCCTATAAAGTGGTGGGGGAAATGGAAAGGGAGTCAGGCGGCTGCTTGTTAGGACTTTGGAGAAAACTCTGCACAAGCGTGTGGCCCATTTGCTAAATCATCTGGCTGGAAATTCCTCCTTCTGTGGCTGGCAAACTCCTTGGCTTTCCCCAGAAATGCCTTTTCACAAAGAAGATCTCTGGGCTGTGAGCCAGAGGGCTGAGAGACCGTCTGGCCTGGGAAGGAACAGAGGCACTGTTCTTCTGGCACTAAACCATTCCAGAAATGAGCATCTGAATGATGCCGCTGTCTAGTCCATGGCCCTCGGGGAGCTCACTATCACAATATGCCCTCTCTAGCTCTCGGGGGCCTCCGCTCTGGTTATGGCGTCGTTTATAGAACAATGCACCCTCCCCCAGCCCAAACCCCAGAGACTGGCCTTTGGGCAGGACACTAAATGCACCTTGAGAGACAAAATAAAGCATCTGTGAAAGCAGCAGCGCTGTAGCGTCCTCTCTGCATGGTCGGGTTGCTGGCCCACGCGCTGGATTAGTGGCCACTGCCACCTTGTAGCTCTTCCACAGGGAGTCAGGGCATCTGCACAAACATGGCTGCCTCCTCTATCAGCCCCAAACCAAAAGTCCCTTCCACAGGGATCTGTTAGGGTCTGCTGTGGCATGCATGCCAGTGGGCCAGCAGGGGGTAGCACCTGCCCTGTATAGATCATCTTTGCCCTCCCACACCACCTTGCCGGGTCTTCCGTGACACGGAGCATCAAAACCCAGTCACATGAATATGTATGGGGAAGAAACACAGCAAAAAGCAGCACTGTCAACGCTGAATTGAATTACAATTCAGATTTCACAAACGTTCTGGCAAGTAATTTGCTCATTGCTTGCCCAGTACTGGTTGGCTGTTTGCATACACAATTACCTACTTTGCACGTGCAATGGTGGCAGTTGTTGATAAAAGTTCAGAGCACCGTGTGCACTTAAACTTAGAAAATCTGCCCGGGATTCACAGAGGCGGCCTATAAGCAGACCTGAGAGGATCAGTGAAGAGACATTCCTCTCTCTGTGGGTGAGCTATGGGAAGACGGCCCAGTATTTAAAACGTTTGCTCTTGTAACACCATCCATTGGCATTTCCCAGGGCCGCACTTAATGGGAGTCCATGAAGGTGGTAATTATATGCAAAGAGTCTGATCTGGATAAGTTGAGGTGATGACCTGATTACTTGGTTTACAAACGTATTTTCCCTTATTGTGCGACATACTTGACTGCTCTAGCTGGGATCTAATAAAAGATTTTTATCTCGAGGGTATTAACTGTTCAGGTCACTAGGACAAAAGCATCGTTATGAGCTGATGGCAATTTAAGCTGGTAGCTGACATTAAATCTGTTTCTCACTGGGCAGGGATTTGTAAGTGTCTGTTGAAGGTGTCAGTTCTGTCAGGAACATGATGGAGGCTGTAGAAACTCTGCTGATAATCTTCAGGAAACTCTTCTCAGGTTGAAACTTTAAGGACATAAACCTCCCGCAGAGCTTTCCCGGAGCCTGGTCCCCATGCAGGCTCCGGATATCATTGTTCAGAGCTGGCGTTCAGCACCGGGGGCTGTTCTGCTGGGCTCATTGTGGGCAGCTTATCAGGGGACTTAGTGTCTTGTTGGTGATTTCATTTGTGTTTCTAACATGAACTGGGCATAACAGACAACAAAGAGAGGAAAAGCAGCTAGACAGTGGTCAGTGACATTGGCATGAAAGGAAGCTGTGCCCTGGTGGCTGGACCCGCTTTGGGCACTCAAGGTATGTCTACACCGCAATTTGACACCCGTGGCTGGCCCATGCCCACTGACTCAGGCTATTGGGACTTGGGCTAAGGAGTTGTTTAATTATAGTGTAGCCGTTCTAGGACCCTCCAGCCCAAGCCCAAATGTCTACAGCACAACTAAACAGACCCTTAGCCCAAGTCAGCTGGCACACACCAGCTGCAGGTTTTTAATTGCAGTGTAGACACACACTTAGAGCTCATTAGTCTAATCCTGGCACAGACATCATCTCTGAGCCATTGAGATCCAATTTTGCACAACTGCAATTGCATCTCTAATTTCCACATGTATTTCAAGGGTGGTTACAGTCAGTGGATGATGGGATTGTCCATTTAAAACAATGAAATAGTATCCAGCGAACAGGCTGGGCATGGACTGGAGGTTTCTAACTCTACACAACTAACGAACGGCCAAGGTGGCATCCCACACTCTGGGATGTGCACACACATACGTAGATAGAGACAGCTAGCTGGCAGTTTTATGTGGTGCTAAAACTGGGCACCAAAATCTACATGTTGGCACCTAAATCAGTGGCCTGGTTTTCAGCAAGGTCTGATAGTCCCAGGTCCCCGGGAGCATCTATGAGAACCAGGCCACGTATCTACGTACGCAGGCATGGGTGCTGCAGGTGCCATACTCTCCACAGACTCCAGTGAGATCTCAGCTGAACCAGGTGAGTCCCGTGCTGCAAAGATCACACTGGTTTGAATTAGAATGGCTGTTTGGTCATAGCCTGTCTGTCACCCTTTTATGGACTAGTCACATGAGCAAAAGTTTGCAGGATCGGGCTTGTGGGAGCAGGAAACCTATTGTATTAGCAAATGACCAGTGTGTGCTTGGAGACGTGTGCATTAGTTCTATCAGTGTGCGCTTGGAGATGTGTGCATTAGTTCTATCAGTGTGCGCTTGGAGACGTGTGCATTAGTTCTGTCTATCTCTTGGAATGCTGAGGAACAGCACTGGCTGATTAACCTGGGCCGTATCTGATACCTGTTGCTTAATAGCTTTGCCAGATTCACAGTTATTTATACTGGAATCCGTTAAAACCACAAACATCTCTTTTACACTCAAGCCATTATCCCACCTTTTACCATTTAGGCTGCTTTCCTCTTTGCCACAGCAGATTTTTGCTATATAAGCCCTGTCTTTTCTATTTTTTCAAACGCAGAGCACAGCGAGAACAAGGCTGCTATGGACAGCTACCGAACCTCTGGCTGATCAAGAGCTAAGCAAAGCAAGACTAGCAACACCTTTAAAACTCAGGATAAAGTCAGGTAAAGAAAGGAATGAGGCTGGTTATAGGGTGCTTTTAGTCTTTGGAGAGCACAGTTGTAATGATTTCATTGGACTCATGGTCTCTATAATGCTGCTGTGAAGAACTTTTTCTATTTATATTTAAATTTCTTTTGTAATCCTGGTATAAATATGCCATATTTTGGAAAAAACCAAACATCAGACCATTATGGTTAATGCAATCTTCCCATTGACTTTAGTGGGATTTGGATCAGGCCCATTGGGAGCAGAAATTCGGCCCCTTACTCCTTTCTCTCTCTTTTCCACTCACGTTTCTGATTTATTTCTCCACTTTCCTGGCCTGAATTTCCCTGGGACTCCTTGTTCTCTTCGCAGTGCAGCTTCGTTTCTTCCCCTTTTACGATGCAGCATGTTGCTAACCAGAAATGTTCTCTCCAGGGCGCAGCCGGCAAGATGCTAAAGGGCTGGGGCATTGCCATCTTCTGTAGTCTGCTGACATCTGCTCTAAGCCAGCCTACACCCGCTCTAAGCCAGCCCGCACCAAGCGCGGTCCTCAGGGTTGGTAAAGGCATGATAGGCGACGGTAAGTCAACTGAACGCCGCCTTTGGGGTACAGATGGAAATAGGAAGAAACAGCAATCATCAGTGGTGCTGAAGCTGTTGTGCAAACAGAAAGCAGTAAGCCCATTAGAGCAGGGAAATTACCTGGCAAGGGGCAAACCACCAGGCTTGTGTGGCAGGGAATACATGCGAAAACTGGGCACGTGTGAAGTAGGCAGATATGTCAAAAAGCCTGGTTACATGTATCCTGGCTCACGTGCTCCTATGGGGAGGACGGTGCCCAGGTAACCAGGGCAGTATGCAGATGGGCATGCTGGCATTGGCGCAGTCAAAGTCTGCCCATGAGTAAGTGAAGTGGAGGCCCGGCTGCCTCAGTCACTCACCTCTCCCTGAGGGTTATTCAGGGACAGCAATAGCTACCTGCTAAGCCTTTTCGTGGTCCTGCTTCGGGGCTTGCCCCCACCAGGTGTAGGCACACGGTGATGCTATGGTTACTGACCAGCACAGTGAGGCCACGCAGTTGGGATGCTGGGTGCATGATTATTGTTATTGTGCGAGAACTTTTCTTCTACTTACCCAGGCAGTAGGCAAATTCACCTCCTCTGTCTTTCACAGAGAGGTCTTGCTACTGCTGCCCATCCCCATAGTGTCAAATAGGTCCAGAATTCCCTTTGCCGACATGATGATGAGAGCCATGAGAAATTCTAATATGTTGTCAAAGCAACGGTTATAACCATGCTTATGGAGAATATTCAGAAGCCAGAACTAAAATTGATTAGTTGGCTTCATCCAGGGTTTGAGCTCGGGGACACAGATGGCCTGTTTAAAATAAAGTAGCTAGAGGGTACAAAAGAAGACAGATTTCCATTTGTTGAATACTTACCCTGTGCCATGTTTCCAGCTGTCACAGGCTCGCTGATACAAGGCAATGCCCTCCAGGGCGCAGTCAGAGACATGCCACTCAGCAGCGGAGATCCAGATGCAGGTGGAGGCCTGCTAGGAGGTCTCCTTGGTGGTGGCAGCGGTGGTCTGCTTGGGGGCTTACTTGGTGGAGGAGGTGGTAGAGGAGGGCTACTTGGCGGGATTACTGGTGATTTGCTTGGTGGAGGGGGTGGTGGTGGTGGGCTGCTTGGCGGGATTACAGGTGGCTTGCTTGGTGGAGGTGGCGGCAGAGGTCTCCTTGGCGGTGGTGGCGATGCTTATGGTGGAGGCCGACCTGCGGCTGGTGGTTATGGTCCTGAAGGAAGTCTCTCCAATGGCGTTGCTGAAGGATTGCTAGGAAAAGGAGGTCTGCTGGGCGATGGAGGTCTACTTGGTATCCTTGGGGAAGGAGGTTTGCTCAGCACCGTCCAGGGGCTCACAGGGTAAGGAACACACCACAAAGATCTCTGCACAGTCACAGACAATCATGTAATATGGCTCAGGAGCACTAAGTAAACTCTAGGAGGTTGAGAGTTGAAACCTCTCTGGCTTAGAAATTGGACTGGAAATCACACAAGATTTCCACTACTTCCTGCTTCTGGAAGGGTCAAAAATACATCAGTAATGTCACGTATCCAATATAGTATATTGAAGAACATTTCAGTATTTCTATGGCCCCTACCAGTTGCAAGCAGGAAGCAAATAGGAATGTAGAAATGCAAGAGCTACATTGAACTACTGGGTATAATTTTTCAGTCCAATTATCACCTTGTTTGCAAGGTTCCCATGGTCATTTGAGAGACGTGTATGTTGAGAGTCAGGTTTTGAGAGAATTTGGTTCCTTAAGGTTCTGTCTCCATTGGCACTTACATTACTTCTGTGGAGGCATTTCTAAATTATTCTGATTACATGATTTTGCTATGCACAGAGGGCATCATTTAAAACCTTGTTTAACCATTTGAGATCTTTGTTTTAGAGAAAGTGCTAACGTAACCTAGAGCAAGGTATCTTTACACAGTTTTGAAACAGTTATGCTTTAGTAGTTCAAACGATCTTTAAAGGATGTTGGAAGATACCATTTGTATGCTACATTTCTAAGTAGTTTCTTGAGACTTGGCTCTCCCAGGCACTCATGATCACTCTTTGCATCCTGCAGGTTAAGAATTGTGGAACTAACACTCCCCAAAGTATCTGTGAGACTCCTACCAGGGATTGGAGTCCGTCTGGATTTGTATACTAGAGCAGCGCTCAACGGTAAGAGGTGAGTAGGGTATTCTTTGGGAAGTGTCTCATTCACTCCGGATAGCTAATGAAATCATCACCCGCACTGCGCATTCTCTAGCCCCTGACCTGGGGGTGAGGGGAATCATTCCTGAAGGAAAGGTCAGCCTGGAAGGCAGTCAAACCCAAGCCACTGAATGACACAAGGGGCGTGGACCCTAACTCCGGGGAAGTGAAGTAGAAGTGGAGGGATGTGGGACAGGCGTTCATGCAGCAGACAGGCCTAGGAGGGACCTTCAGACTCTGCCAGAGTTTGGCCTCTGGGTATGGGAGCAGCATGCTCTGCCATGGCAGCTCCATCACAGTGTTAAGGACTGTGGGGATGCACTTCCCTTTACCCTGGCCAGCTATCCTGGGGAGGATGTGGGGCCATGATGCTACCCTCACTCCCCATTTTAGATCACGTTTCAGTGCCTGCGCTCTGCAGTGGGACAGCGTCCATCCCTGTGCAAGGGTGAAAGGATGGAGGCTTTTGCACAGTCCCAGACAGCTGGACACAACCAAACCCTGTCTCAGGAGGCAGCCACTGGTTGGGGACAGAGTCCATCAGTCTCCACATAGAGGGGATCCTTTGTCTTGATATTGCTCTCGTTGTCTTGTGCAGCCTGCTCGGTTTCCTTGACATTGCAGTGGAAGTGAACATCACGTCGAAAGCCAGACTGACCATGGATGGCACAGGCTACCCCAAGCTGGTGGTTGAGAGATGTGATACCCTTCTTGGTGGTATTAAAATCAGACTCCTCAGAGGGTAGGTGCAAAAGGGATTTTAAACTGATCATTTATGAACATGCACTGATGACTTTCAGGGCCAGAACTTCTGAACTGCAAATGCAGCTGCATGTATTAAAATGTGTTTACATTTTTGTGCCTAATTTGCATGTGTGGATAGTGGCCATTGTGGTAAGTGAAGGATCTAACTGGTCACAGACATACGCAATCAACAAAACCAGTATTATTTGTGGGTTACTCAATATGCATTTGCAGTACAGTGGTCGCTACTGAAGAGTTGGCACTTACCAGAGTTACCGCAGGGTGGTATGTGAGATGCTCCAGTTATTCCATAAGGAAATATGTCTCTCTTTCCTATTCTGCTCTTGGATTCTTTTACCAGTGTGTGTGTTCTGAGATTCACAACATTTCAAATACACAGCACAGTCCCCTCCTGGGACAAGGTAGTTTCTTTTAAAGACATGAATGCGTTAAAAAGGTTAAACTGTGGTCCATCCAGCCCAGGGTCAAACCTCTCATTTGCTTCCATGGGATGAGAATTTGGTTCATCACAGCACTCAAAATCGAAACTTCCACAAAGCACTTAACTGCTTTATACTGCTCTCTTATTGGCAGGGCTGTTACTTGCAGAGGTCCACACCATACTCATGGGGTACTATTAATTCACAGGTCTGTTGTTCAACAAGATATTTTCATTCCTCAGCAACATTTTTCATCCTCTTGTTTTATTTTTCTCAGCCTGCTCCCAATTGTGGATAATTTATTGGCGCGGGTCCTTAACACTCTGCTTCCCGAACTGGTAAGTCCAAAAAGAGAGAGTGTTAGTGCTTCACATAACTACAGCCATGCTCCAAAATGTCTTTTGAATGTTTTAAACAAGCAAATATATAATCTTTCTCCAAAAATTATCCTCTGTTGGACGATCTTCGAGAAATGTAAAGAGTGGCCCTTTCCCAAACAGCTCGATTTGCTCCTTGATTCTCTTTCTGGCTTCCTAATAATAAGTTTCAATCCTGATCTAGGCTTGTATTCACAACCCACCATTTCTTCAAAGTTCAGGGTCTTTGGGGACAGAGTTCTGGTTTGGGCCCAGCTCTAATTCCGCACTAATGACGTATCAAAGAATGTACAAGCTCTGTTGAAAACATCCCTTCTTTGGAAAGCTCTGAGCTTAGAGTGAGCCTGAAACATAGAGGGGCAAATTCCTGTGAAAATGCGCACCACAGCCCCAGACCTGTCCCATTCATATCAGCGACTTGTTCCATTAACTTCAGTGGAGCAGGATCAAGGCCACCAAGCCTGGTGCCTACAAAGTCCCAGGAGTCTGTTAAGGGCACGTCTAGCTGCCTGTCTGTGCTTGCAGTGCTGGTTTGGGACGTCTGGCGATGCAGGATGGGCCACGCTCGTATTCAGCGGGTGGATCAATTTTGCCTTCCGTTGAAATTCTGGGCCACAGGACCTGAGCCAATTTTACTCAAGTTCACAATTCTTAATAATTTCCCTGGCTAGTTTAATGTCTGGGGGTGCGAATCCCTGTCCCCTTCCTCTGAGAACTCCACGGCTTGGGATTTGAGGTTCCAGCTTTGGCCCATCTGTCATTAACTTGAACAGTGGCTTTCCTCGTACGGGGAAGGGAGCGTAGCCAGCTCCAGGGACCAGATCCTCCGCGGATTTAAATCAGGCGAGCTCATTCACGCTGATTTACACTCTAAGGGTCTGGCTGCAGGCACGGCACTAGAGGGTTTTGATTTGCCCGTGACATGTGGCTACGCTATTAGTTGTGTTCGCGCTGAGTGTGAGCCCGGTTCCTGGGAGTGTCTCACCAAAGCATTGACTCTTACAGCTGTGCCCGGTGGTTGACGTTGTCCTCGGCCTTGTCAATGACGAGCTGGGCCTGGTGAACTGTAAGTTTCTGGTGGTATTGCGGCTTCTCTTTCCCCAAGCACCCAGTCCGTTTCCCGTGTTCCCTCGGGGCTATTCGCACAACACACAGACCCGAGGAGACAGTGACTCCTCAGGGCAAAAGGTGCTCATTAAACCCTGCTCTGCATCTCAACATGAGACCTTCAAGGAGCTCTCTTGCTCTGACCCTGCACACTACATCATAGGGGGCAGGCACAGAGCAGAACGCCACCTCACATGGGGTAGTGCCTCCTATGCTACACACCCTCCGGCTCCCCAAATCCCTCCCTTTCCCCAGCCTTTCTCCACTAGCCAGAGAACCTCGGCACTCACCAAAGTGAGGGCATGATTTACTCTAAGATAATATCTGGAATTGGATCCGGATATCTCCTTTCCAGAAGGTCCTCCTGGCGTCGTCCTCCACTTGCAGCAATGGAAAACACTGGTTATCAGGTGCTCAGCCTCCATCCATAGGACTGCCTGGTGCCAAGAGCTATTCTGGGACTCTCAGCTCGGTGTTTAAATTGGCTGCTCGGGACACCTGGGAGCTCAGGGATGTTTGTGGGAAATAGCGGTGCTAGGTGGTAGAGTTGCATCCAAAACCCAAATAAGGATCACACACTTTCTTTCTATTTCAATGCAGCCCTGGTGCCCCTGGGTGTACTGGGAAGCATCCAGTATACAGTATCAAGCCTTCCGCTAGTGACTGGCCAGTTTCTGGAAGTAGATTTAAATGTAAGTCCTGTTCTTGTAATTTGTACCCAAGGGCTGTGATGTTTCATGTTGTTGCAGTGCCTGATCCTTCTGCAGTTTTGGGGGCATTCCCTAGGGGACCCCGCTGTCCCCTGAGCAGTGAATTCACTGGAAGCTGTTGTTCACTGTGTGAAAGGCTCCTGTTGACAATGGTTTTAGGTCGTGATCTCTGTACTCTGATCCTCTCCCTATTGAAGCCATTGGAGAAAATTCCCATTGACTTTAATGGCTCAGGATTGGACCCCATATCACACCAGCTGTTAACAGTCTCCTGTTTAATTAATTAATACAGTTCTGGAGAGAGGACAGAACAGCTGCCTAATAGATTCTGATCCAGAGTTAGTTAAATGTGAAATTATTTCATGTCAATTCCTAACTAAATGAACCTAAAATTAGCATCAAACAAAAATAGGCGCAACAGTTCTGAAAATGTATAACTCTTTCTCCCGGGCTTTCAGACTATAGTTGGGAGCGTGGCAGGAGGCCTCGTTGACTACCCACTGGGCAAACCAGAAGCTGTCCCAATGCCACCGATGGCAGCCACCACCTCCTCCCAGCTCGGACTCTCTGTAAACTTCCTTGGCTCTGTAATATCTCTCCTGCAGAAACAAGGGGCTCTTGATATAGAAATCTCTGATGGAATGGTGAGTAGCAAACCAGCCATATGGGGAGTGCACTAACCCTTGTTAGCCTTTGAGTAAAGAAGAGACGATAGCCCAATGTGGGAAATCATCAATCGCCAGGAATGCTACTTATTCAGGCAGAGAAATGAAAAATGCAGGATATCTGGTTAACGCTCCAGATGTGGTGTTAATGCTGCAAAGAAAGGGGTGGACACTGGTCACATGCTGGATACGCTTCACTGAATTATTTCTTTTTTATTTGTCACAGTTTCCTGAGCTTCCTCCACTAACAACATTGACCCTTGGAGCCCTGGTTCCCGTGGTTAGTGAGTTCTGTTGTTATGTTTTACAACAAATACTCCAGTGATGGGGGCCATAAATGTACTGGGGGTGGGAGGGGAAGAGGCAGGAAATGATGCTCTAAATTCAGCCATGGACTTCAATGGTTGATGCATTCACTATACCTGATTCATCTCATCATTACTCCAGGTTTAATTCTTTTAAATCAATAGAGTTGCACCTGGAGTAAAGCAATAATGAATCTGGCCACCTTATTCACAGTTGATTGTCTATATTGAAATTAATCTAGCTGCATTGCATGGAATTCCCGCTTACTCTGATTTAATAATACAGCCCAGCCTAGGTGTTACAATCCTGCTCACTGTAAGTCCACACCAATGCCCTTGAATTTCCACAGGTTTCCCAGAAGTTCCCCGAGTCACAGCCACTGGTGCTGAAAGTTGCAGTTCCTGAAACTCCCAGGGTGACCTTGAAAAAAAATCAAGGCTTGATACAACTCACTGCTACCACAGAAGTGTTGGTTTCCCAACCCAATGATGTCAACCAGTCCCTGTGCGTTCTAAATATTGTACGTATTGAAAACTAGCCAGAGCACAAACACTGAAACTCCCTCTGCAGTCGCACAAGTTCTGTCAATGGCAGGTTGCTTGAGGGTCAAATCCTCAGCTCTCATTCCTCTGTAATGGGAGGCACAAATTGAGGGAACGTACATCTCTGCTCCACACTTGAGACGAGTGGCTGCTTTCAGCCATCAGGAGTGAAGGCAGGAAAAAGCCAGCTTCCAAGACTGACCAACTTCTGTTTTCTAATTCCAGGATGCTGCTTTGTTGGCCCGGTTTTCTGTTGAAAACAACAAACTGAAGATCAATGTCAGGCTTGACAAGTATGAAGTCTATTGATCATGTCTTAGCCTTAGTTCATTGTTCAGGAATGACACGGGGTGGGAGGGGGAGGAAAGAGGACCCTGTGTGTTAATTCACACAGCACCGTCTTAGAGACGGGCACATTTGGAAGTTGCTGGTAAAATTAAATTCATTTGACTCTTTTTTCCTTTTTCCGCAGGGCTCATCTCTCCTTGGCTTCTTCCTCGATTGGCAAATTTGATGTAAGAGCACAGGTTGCTTCAAAGTGGTGTGCAATCCATGGAAGAAAACCAAGTGCTGACCAATATTGGCTCTAGCCAATAATCAGGGTTGATTAGAATGCAAAATTGGTGTCACTTTTATACAATATATTTGATTGCCTCCTGAGACGGATTTATTTCATGAGATGATCCATGGGCAATCTTCATGCAAATACTGTAAATTCCTCTTTGTAAGACATGAATATGATAAATGTATTATTAACACTGGGAGGGGTAGCCGTGTTAGTCCGGAATTGCAGAAATGACAAAGAGTCCTGTGGCACCTTAAAGACTAACTAAAGTATTGAAGCATAAGCTTTTGTGGGCTAATTAATACCCACTTCGTCAGATGCATGCAGTGGAAGTCTGTTCATTTAATTTAATTCACTCACTGCTATTCCTGAAGACTTTTGGTCACTAAAAGTGCTTACATTAATGCTTACATTAGTTCCCCAATGAAAAGTGTTCTGTAATAACAGATAGTGTTAGTCTGTAAGGTGCCACAAGTACTCCTCGTTGTTTTTGCTGATATAGACTAACAAGGTTACCACTCTGAAACCTATATTAACAGTGTTTGCTTTGTAGGCTTAAGTTCTTCGCCTAGTTTCCCATCTCTCCATTCTTTACAGAGAAGAGGGGAGTTTTGATCTCCATAAGTTGTGCTAAAAACATCTCATTAGCTTCCCCAGGGTTGAAGGAGACATATCACACACTAATGGAGAGAACAGAAGGAAAATTCAGGAGCAATCACAGGATTTTCATTTCTTAGCTTAACTGAAGATAAAGTTTGGCATCCGGAGAAGGCTAATTGCAGAGAATCACTCAGCACTAACCGCCAGTTGATCTAAGGAATGGCATTAGTTTTGGATCCATGAAAAATGACTGCATAGTCCAGGAAAAATACTGAATCTGCAGCACAAATAAGGGACTGAACTACAGTGCATTGACTCTGGAGTAGGCATTGGACCATTGTAGTTAAATCCAGAAGAGATGCATTGACACCGTGTAACTGAAATCTAAATCGTGGTCCATCATTCAGTGAATAAGCATCTCCATTAAATCATTTCTGTCCCTGCTGCAGGTCTCACTTTGGGAGTCGCTAGTTGGCAAGATTTTTGACGTTGCCTTCCTGCCAGCAATGAACAGTAAGGATGGCTTTATTTTTCATTCAGATGTTTATTTGCACCAGACTCAGACTGTACACAATATAATGGTTTTTATGTTTTCAATTTACATTCGCTGCACACAGTAGAACCTACTGGAGCTAATTTGTACTAAAGATGGTGAGACCCATGGCAGATGACTGAATTTTGTCAGTGAAGGAATAAACACAATAATAAAACAAAACAGACATACTGCATTGCAGTATTGACTTTGTGCATCTATTTGGATGATGGCTATTTCGTAGTGTGCTAGGAAAAGTAGGGTAGTATATTTTGCAAAGCCAATGAAATCGTGGTGACGTGCCTCACAACAGAACTCTATTTTGATTGCAGTGATCTGAATGAATGGCGAGTTAGTTTAAAAAAAAAAAAGCCACAGTCAGGCTAGTTGCAACTGAGTGAGCTGAGAACAGATAGAGAAATTAAACAATGACTCCAATTTCTGTTAGCTTTCCAGGCTAAGTCTGATTTCTGTTCTTCTCTGCAGGTGTGTTAGGAGGAGGCATTCCTCTCCCCAGACTGATGAACATCGACTTTACTAATGCTGATATCGATGTCATTGAAGTAAGTGTTTGTTTTGCTGTACTATCTCATTAGTCCTGCATTCCCCCAGATTCTCAGAATCATTGACTACAAGAAAGACTGTGTTTGTTATTCGAAAAGAAAATGTTTCAGTATGATCCACCATTGGAGCAGGGACAATGGAATTTTTCAAAAGTAACATCTCATCTTACTGGCGGGATTTTCTGCTCAACATGAGCAGGACACTGAGTTCTTACAGAGGCCTTAATGGGATTCCCATTGTCTGGTCTTCCCACAGTCAGTCTTGTTGCAGCACCCTGAGAGTTCATTACAGTGGATTTTGCTGACAGGAATATCAGGCAAAGGAATAGATCCATGTCTGAAAAAACCCCAACAAATGTTTGTTTGTTTGTTTGTTTGTTTAAGGAATTGAGCTAAACACTTTTGATCACTTGTTTTGTTAGGATCTTATTGTGTTATCAGCATGAGGCAGTGAAGCGAGATTGAGAGTCTTCTGCCTTTACACCTCTCCCACCTGAAAACCAGACAGGCTCCAGCTTGACTGCAGAGGCCTAAACAATGTTTCTCTTCATACCTGGGATATTGAAACAAGACCTTGTCCCTTTCCAAAAAACAAGTACCACCAGTTGCTACTTTGATTAAAGCCTAGACTTAATGGAATCAACATGTATCTGGTTTGCTTCAGATAATTAACATGTGGAATCTTCTTTACTGTGGCTTGATAGTTTTAGGGGAGTTTGGAAAATCTTGTATATTTTGTAACTGTTGTGTGACTGTTTTAATAAAAGCTTCCGATTTCTCTGCAATCCAAACAATGCTTTTCAAGTCTTCTCTTTTATAACCTCTGTACCACGAAGGATTTGATTATGTATACGCTGAGGGCAATTAGCAAAGTGATCAAAATGCTACAGAGCAGCGCTTTAGAATGCTATGGACTTAGAAATCTAGTGCTTTGCCAGACTCTGGGCATGTCTATCAAATAATTGGAGCAAAGCAAAACAGTGGCATTATCTGCCGAGCGCTGCAATCCATCGCACCTGCCCTTTGCAGGAGCCTTGTTCAAAGCATCGGGCCCCAAGACATTTTAACTGATCCCAAATCTACCGCAGGAGGCATTACTCCTGCCAAGGGCCTGTATTAGTGTTCTCATCTTTGGTAACTTACTTTGGAACAAGAGAGAGTACAAGACCAGTGCCCCCTCTTAGTCACACATGGAACGACAGAAACTTACCAAAATCATTAATGTGCCCTTCATATAAAATCCACTCTTCAAAACTTTGTGAGGTACCCGAAGTTCTGCCAGGTTTTGGGCATGTGCTTGTCACAGGGGGGCAGGGTTGCAGCTGATTTGTCTG
The DNA here is from genome assembly GCA_007922305.1 of Dermatemys mawii. Taxonomy (NCBI): domain Eukaryota; kingdom Metazoa; phylum Chordata; order Testudines; family Dermatemydidae; genus Dermatemys; species Dermatemys mawii. The sequence goes on from ML677360.1 coordinate 28,794,418, forward strand.
GGAGAATTTGCCAAGCCAGTGATTTGATGTGTGTTCACTGCGTGTGTGTAGTGGGGTGGTCACCCGCTCCGGCCCTAAAGGGGTTGAAACAGCCCTGCTGAGGGCTGTGGCTGGGGAAAGCAGCCCGAGGTGGGCCACGCCCCAATCAGGCCACAGCTGGCCCTATAAAAGGGCTGAGAAGCAGAAGCTAGGCTGTCCCGCTCCAGGCTGGGAGGGAGCTGGGCCTGGCTGCCTGCGGCACAGGGTACCTGAGATGGAACAGTGCTGGGGGGATAGGCAAGAGGGCTGGGGAGCTCCAGCCTAGCAACTCCCTAGGCTGTAGGCCTGAAGTAGGCCTAAGAAAGATACTGGGCTGCAGGGAAAGGCAGCAGGTCCAAACCCCCTTGCCTATGATGACTGGCTGTTATGCTTCAGTCTGCCCCAGGGAGCAGGGGGCTTGATGATGACTGGCAGTAGCCCAGACTGAGGCAAGGTGGGGATAGAGGGTTGGGGGTTCTCCAGGGAGGGGAGACCCAGAGGCAGAGTGTGGGGGTATTGCCAGGGGGCAGCACCCCAGGAAAAAGGGCACCGGGGTCTGGGAGGGCCCCGGGGGCCAGCGGACAGCGAGACCCAGGCCTGCAGAGGGCGCTTTAAGCTGGAAAGAGCTAATTCCCAGACGACCAGCAGGGGGCGCCGCAGGGGTGAATCATCGCCTGCTACAGTGTATTACTTAGCTTATTTATGCAATAAATCTTCCTTCCAGTAGATGCCTAATTCCAGCGAATTCCCCATATGTTTTAACATCACTCATTTGGCACTAACAGTGCAGAAGGAGGTCCTGGGAAGTTGTGGTTTTTGTGTTCCAGGGGCAGAAAAGAGGCCAGAAAGCTGGGAGAGCCGGAGGGGACGTGTTCAAAGAAAACCTTGGCAGATTTCAAATGACTTTAAAATCCTCTCGCCACGGCTGCAGATGTGCCCACGAGTCCGCACAGAGATGGGCCCATTGGCCTGGCCTGCCAGTAAATTGGAGAGGGCACCCTGAACGGAGTTCTTGACCTAGGTGACGCGCCTCTCCCCTGCTGCAGGTTCTCGCATCTTTCTCGTCCTCCGGCTGCCGATGAAGCTGCAATGGAGCCAGGCTGGATTCCAATGGCACCCTGTTTCGTTTCCTGCCAGCTCACCCTTCTGCATAGTTTCTAGTGGACAGATCTCATAGCCCAAAGCCGCGTGCGCCAGCGTGCTCCGTTTGCACTGCCACCGAGTGCTGGGGGGCCTGTGGGTCGAAGGGTTGAGAAGCGTCTAGCACTTCCATGCAGCGCCTGGCCCAGCATGAGACGTAATTAACACACAAACAGTGCTAATAATGACAAGCTATGACAAAATCTTCAGTTCTTCCAGAACTTTAGGGCACCTGAGCAATTCCAGGTGTGTGGGTCATTTCCAGCCTGAATCTAGCTAGTTGTCATGGCCTCCGAGTGCTGATTTTTGCTAATGGCACATCATCCATTCGATGCATGTGTAAACCAAGAGTGACACCTGGTAGCCATCGAGCAGCACTGCGAGCGGAGCTAAAAGCTATTTGATTCCCTCTAGCTGCTGTGCAGTTGGGTCTGCTTGTGCAAAGGAGCTTATGCCTGGACAACACACGGTGCTTTATTTATACAGCTGGAATTCTTTGTAGGTAAGCAAGAAACACCACCGAGGAATGGGCACACTAGAGACCTGCTCAAAGTAAATGAAGAAAGAAGGGAGTGCCGGCTCAGATGTTTTGGTCCTGTAACGCAGGTGCTGGAAGTAGGGGTGCTGGGGGTGCTGCCGCACCCCCTGGCTTGAAGTGGGAGTTTCCATCACATGCAGGGTTTACAGTTTGCTTCAATAGCTCTCAGCCCCCACCGCCCTGTAGAAATGGTTCTAGCCGCCCTGCCTGTTAACAATGTGGGTAGGTGAGTTCAGCAGATCTAGACTGAAGGAAGAAGACAGAGATGCCCCCCAAGAAGACATGGTGGGATGTCATAAGAGAAGACTTGTTAGCTGTGGTTGATGGAGGATATGGCATTGAAAAGAGCCCCGTGGAGGGACAGGATTCATTGAGCGGGATGCTATTTGATGGGATTAATGTGAAGAAGAAGTGATGTTCAATATCTGAGAATCAAGGGCTTAGCTTCTTTGGGTGCTGAGGGTTTTTGTTTCTACAAGCAGCTGTGCAGAACAGGGCAGGCTGGGGCCGGATCACTTGCTGCTGCCGGTGGCAGGCCGCCCGCTAACCACCCAGGCCGCCCTGCACCCTGCGTCGAGGCCCGGTTGCCTCAGTCTGTCCTATGGATGGGACGGCTCTGAAAATATGAGCCCAAAGGTTGATAGAGCTGGGCTCACCTTCCTGAATACTGGTGGAGAGTGGATACCACAGGCCCATACAACTCGCTGGTGCAGGGCTCTCGTTTCACCTCCCGGGCTTTGGGAAAGGATTAGTCCAGCTTTCCTCACGCTGTGTATCTTCCTGGAGTTAGCTTGGGGATAGGAAGGTGGCTGCTTCATATCAGCAACAGAGAAGAAAGCTCCAGGCAGCCACTCGGGAACATCAAAGGATCCAGGTAAGAGCCGTAAAGTCACTGTCTCCAAAGGACTCACTCCTATGACAACTGCGGCAAAATGTAACCCAGTGTTAGAAGAGCGAGTGTCGAACAATGTTTTCCTTTCACGGCTGTGCCCGTGTTTAATCAGCTATGACAATTAAATATTAAAGCTGGTAGCAACGGTCTCGCTTGTCAAACTCGCAACGTCTACTTTCCTTGTTACATTTCTGCTGACGACTTGCAAAGGAGAAATAACCGGGATGATTTTTGAGTGGCTTTGTGCAGGGAATACAAAATTCAGAACCACTTTGGACCAATCAGCCCTGGTCCTCGGCAGCTGTGAATCCATGGGGCTCCACTGAGGGCTGACCCAATGTGTGATGATATTGGGTAGAAAGCAGTGGAGCTCCATTGCGGTCTGTGGAACTACATTGATTTACAACAAATAAGGATCTGGCCTCGTTTTTTAAAATGACTAAAAATTTGCCAGAACTTTCTATAGTTAAGAACTTCATTGTGCATTTGTTCCAAGAACTAGTTTAAAAGATCAGCACACCATCTCTGCAGCCCATGGCAATGCTGTGCACATCTTCCAGTGAGACTCCCACTCCTTTTACTTGACCCAATTTTCAGTCAGAGCTGTGTGCACCTCCATCTTTCTCATCTGTGCAATAACCACCGCTACAGGAGCTGAGCTTCATTACCTGCTGATCAAAGGGGAAATGGAAAAGGTCTTCAGGGGAATTAAAATGTAATTTCATTGTGCCAGGGACTGTCAGAAAGGGATTTTTAAAAGTATCTTGAACCGATGAAGTTGTTCAGTGTGACCTAAATAATGTTATTTCTCAGCGCTGAAGCTCTGCAATATGCGTATTGGACAGTGTCTTTCTTTAAGGCAACAGTGTTTGGTCCAGTCTGGCCCATGTCTTAGGTGTGTAAACAAATGGCTCCATAAAACTTAAGGCACCTCAAAATGTTTCCTGGCTTGCTTTTGTAGTTTCTAGGCAAACCGATTTAAACAGTCCATGAGGGTGCGTGTCACCCAAAATTGCACCATGGGGGTCATAGCTTGAGGCCATGATAACGGACTCCCTTTGACTAGGAATAGATTAGCTGAAAAAGACCAAATGGCTTGTTCTCCTTGTCTGAGTTGGGCGAAATGCAAATAATAAACAAGCAGCCTGAAGAGTGAAATGCCAGTTCTGGGTTGTTTGTAATGTGGCACAGGTGTTACTTTACCAGGTGTAATGTTTCGTCTGCCTGGGGCCCCTTTAACTATTCTTATTTCAGGACATTTCAAGCAGTGTGATGTGATCTGTCTTTCTGGCTCTTTTCCGGCCTTCCTGCACTGCTTACAATGCCACTTTCCTTCTCTGAGTCTCCCAACATTAGGGGCCGGCTGCGCCTCTCACTTGCACCAGGGTGACCCCAGGGATGTCAAAGGAATTGCTCCTGATTTACACCAAGATAAGGGAGAGGAGGAGCAGGCCCCTGAGCTCTGTGCTGTCAGGTTTGCACTTGTGCTGACTCTGTTCTCTCAGCAGGGTTCAGGACTGAAGACGTCAAAGGCCTGGTGAGTTGCCCTGGTCTGTGGTTTGCTGATCCCGACTCCTGACCCAACTTGGACCAAAGTCAGCAAAGCCCAGAGACAGTGAGTGAAGAGCTTTCCTTGTGTTTATACGGTGATTCTGGAGCATGCAGCAAGGGTGCAAAGCCATCTGCTGGCGAGGCAAGTCTCTCAGAGTGTGTCTGTGTTCCACAGTTCTTCACAGTTCCTTTGAGAACCCAGCCAGATAAGGATACCATAGCTAAGTGTTCTGCAGAAGGGATGTTCACCCAGAACTGATTCTCTCTTTCTCTACTGAACTCTAAAAGTTTACAAAATACTGTTATGTATATTTGATGAGAATGGGTTGAAGGTAAATAGATAGTGAAGAAAATCATCTAGATGGTCCTAGTGACGTGAAACCTGGCTAGAAGTGAGCACAGATTGTCTGATGATCTCTCTTGTGGCTGTTACAGATTTGCTGCATGTGGGCGAGCATGGGAAAAATGTGCTGCAGCTCATATTCCCAGGAGAAAGGAAAGGTGGTTTTCTTGGCCCAGAAGGTCTGCTTAGCAGCTTAACACTGCTCCTTTAGGCAATGCAGTAGGGCCTTGCCAGGGCTGTGCCTCTCAAGGACTTCCTGACTATCAAGACTGATCAGGCATAGGTGTACTGCAGAATGAAAGACTACTCAGTAATGGCAGTCTCCTTGGTGGAGGAGATCTATTTGCCTGGCCATGAAGGTAGCCCTGGCTCAGATCTAGGCCATGAAGGTGCTCCCAGCACAGGTCTTCCTGGCAAGAAAGGTGCACCTAGAACTGTCTTCCTGGTAATGATAGCATGTCCAACATAGGCTTTCTTGGCAATGAATTCTTCCCAGCATTAAAAGTCTAGTCAGTAATGAAGGTTTCTTGGTACAGGAGGTTTGCATGGCAAAGAATGTCTGCTTGGTAGAGGTATTATCAGCAATGAAGGTCTACTCAGCCGCAAAGAGTGTTTGCTTTGGTACAGGCCTTCTTGGAGAAGATGGGCTCCTTGGCGCGGGTCTTCTTGCTAAAGAAGGTTCTCCGTGACAATGGAAGTCAAACCAGGAGTGAAAATCTACTTGGTGAAGGAGGCAAACCTAGCGAAGGTGGTCTGCTTGGCCCAAGTCTCCTCAGTGAGAAAGTTCAGGTCTGCTCAGTGATCAAGGTCTTCTCAGTGAGGGAGGCCTGCTTGGCACAGGACTTCTTGGAAATGGAGGTCTCCGCAGTGGAAGTCTACTTGGCCTTGAATGTCTTCTGGGCGGAGGAGGACTGCTGGGTAGTGGAGCTTCTCAAGAGCCTGTGCAAGGCTCCCCAGGGTGAGTCAGTGCACAAGGGCAGCTGTGATCATGGTGGCAGCCGTTACAGATGCCAGGCCACATCCTCAGCAGATATGAATTGTCAGAGCTCCACGAGGCCGTGGCAGTTCACAGCAGTTGGGGTTCTGGCCAGTTTTGAAATTAAATGGAGTAAATACTAACCTATATTTCATGAATACGTAGTTCATGACAGGGACAAGTGATAGCACCTTCTCCCAGGAGGGCTGATGGGAGTTTGCCAGGAACCTCCCTCAGATCAGGATCAGACTTTCCCCCCTCTCACACGGGTCAGTGTGGATGTACCACGTTACTGCTCTGTACACCCGCTTTGCAGAGCTCTATATGACACCACAGGGCGCAGAGTTAGGCCCAATATAAATCAAGAGTTTCCACTGCCTTAAAAAAATACAGTGGGCCCGAGTCCCCACCACTTGGCTCCAGTATCACACCAGTGTGACTCGTTAGACTTCAGTGGAGTGACACGTGTGTTCAAGGTGATATAGTGGTGAATGAGGCCCAGTGTGCTCAGCTGGGGGGATGCTCCTGATGTTAATTGACGTCTTTTAATGGTGAAATGTTCAGCTTTTATCACATTAAAGGGACACGCGCAAGGTTTAGAAGCTTAAAATGATGTCTGCTGTGCCTGGTGTATTTCGGATCATGGGTGTGAGGTCTACTGTTCCCTGATCCATCTCTTTGTGTTTGGGAGTGACAGGCTATTGAGACATACAAGAATCCTGTTCTCAGAGAAGAAGGGAACCATAACATGCCTGCCTGTGATCATAGACTTACAGCCCAGAGTCCTATTACTTTATTGCTTGCTGCCTGAAAAACATCATTTTAACAGCACGTTGGGAAGCGGACGGATTGGCTCACAGAAATAAACCCTGTTTTTTAGAATAGACTGTGAGTTGTGTGCAGCTATTACGACCATGCTTTGTCAGTGCGGCACTTTCAGTTTCTAGGGTGAAATCTTGGCTCTGTTGAAGTCAATAGCAAAACTTCCTTTGATTTCAATACAGCCTGGATTTCAGCCCTTACCTGTCTGCAGGGGCAGCCGCTGATCTTGGAGTTTGCAAGGAGAGTGGTTTCAACAAGGTGCAGAGGAGGCTCAGAGAGACAGACAGACTGTGCTCTCTTAGGGGTCCCCTTTGTTCTTTCTTCTTTTGATGTTTCCTTTCTTCCAAAGTCAAAGTCACTCCAGCGGAAAGTCGACGCTTGCTCTTGGCAAACTGAAAACCACACTTGGCACCTGTGGCCTTGACAGTGACCTTTCCATTGAAAGAGTAGCAACGGAACAAGAAGCCGGTGCCGACTCTGAGGCCACGTAAAACACAACCGCTGGGGCCAGGATTATGGATGGCTCTTCATGAACGTGCTGCTTCGACACTCCCTTGGCCATCTCTGTGAACGCTCGGGGTGCACAGTATTTGCTTGTTTTTCAGTCTGCTTGAGTTCTGACAGGATCCTCATTAGACGTGAACATTGCATCACATGCAGAATAACACAGGATCCCCCCGGTGACCTCAAATTGGTATTAAGAGTTGCCATGGTCTTTTCGGTGGCTTCAAAATCAACCAGTGTAAGGGGTGGGTACTGAGAGTATTTGACCTATTGGTAAATTATGAATAGCAAAGCACTGTGCTAATAAGAATCCTTTCCACAGCTCTATTGAATTTAGCATTTATTAGTGCTTTTCATCCTGAGATCTGATGTGCAAAGGAGGATCAGTAGCACCCAGGAACCTATGCCTGAATTTTGGTGGTTTAAGTGGGACTTACAAGGTGAAATGTATGTTGGCCCATTTGCATAGTGGGTGAATTTTACTCTGAATGCAAAATTCTCAGCTCCCTTCTCCCTTGTGGAGAATCCTAGCACACAGGCCAGATTGACTCTGTGCTACTTTCCAGAATTCAGCCTATGCAGCAGTAGAGCCTGTGCAGAGGAGATGAATCCAGAGTAAATCTCAGTGCCCTCCCCCTCCTCCCGATGCAGCATTCATGCAACTTTTGTTCCCCAGAGATGAGAGAACCCTGCCAGAAAAAACAACTTTCTTGGTAAACCTGCGAGGGATTCACATATCTCTATTTGCATACAGAAATATGTAAACTAAAATGCAGAAACCCTCTGTGGGTCTAATTATGAATTTTTTTCATATTAAAAATGGAAGAAAATGTCAGTCTCAAATGCAAGCCCAGCTTTACTCTTTAATAAGCAGATTTTTCAAAGGTGATGCCTGGATAGTGCTAACAGTGGGAACTATAAACATCAGAGAACACCCGGCATGCAGTATGCGTGAGGCTTCTGGGCTTCCGAGCCTCAGAGCATTTCAGGTTCCTCCTGATCATGGGACTCTGATTCTCAGAAACTCTCTGGTATTATTTTGAATTTCTTCCTTTTCTTCTTCTTGCTGGATACCACTCTTTGTACCCTCTTGCCTACACTGGCAAGTCTGCCAACTGGTTCTGTGGGATGAGCTGCTGTAATTTAATCAAAGTGACTTTAGCTTCCAAAATTGTCTAGTAGATATATATGCATAATATATGATATGTACGCACAATTCACTTATGCTTTATTTTGTATACCATCATTGAATTGCACTTACTTTCTTGAGCTTTCTTGCAGCTGGATTTATTTTTTTAAAGTAATTCAAATTCCATCATGCAATGTCACAGGCTAATTTGTGATCAATTGCTTTCTGAAATACCTTTTTGTACTGAGGAAGTATGATAAACAGAAGTGACAGTACCACTTAGAAACATGCCACTTGTTAGACAATCTTTTACTCTGTTAAATAGAGTCGATACTATTCTGAGAAGAAGGCAGAGTAATTTGTATGTCTCTTTGCCATGGAGAAAACCGTCCAGGGAGCTGATTGCTTCATCTTGATTCAAAGTCTGAATTGAGATGACTGATGATGCTAGCACAATGTTGTCCATGTGACTGCAGCTACCTCACCTGGACTGTCCTACTTGCTGTCTTTGCAGTTCTGTCCATTTGTGAATCTTTGATTCATGAAATAAACTATCTCTGGTTCTAAGGAGCTTTCTCTGTATGTGTGGACAGGATCCACTTCTGGCTGTTTGGGAAAATCCAAACTGCTCTCTCCACCTTTCTAGTGTCAACAGGACAGTTTGTCGAACTGGATTTACAGGTACTGGGTGTGCTGGCATCAACGTCAGAGAAAATCTCTGGGTCTGTGACATCTTGTGTGTGACCTGTCTTTTGTTTCATGATCATTGTTAGAGAAGCTTCTCCCAGATCATCCCCTGCTGCAGAAAAATCTACAGGAAGGGACATTCTGGGAGAAAATCTCCATGAGAATTCCCTGGCAAAGATGTCCCCATTGGTCCATTTTGAAGTTTGCCCCTCTTCCTTACAATACAGGCCTCGGCATCTACCCCCAGACTTCACTGGCTTTGACCCTCGCTCACTCCTGTGATGCTACCTGGGCCTGGAAAAGGAGGAGGTTTAAATCCTGCCTTGTTTAACCTGTTTAAATAAAAGCTGCTCATCAGCTACCTTGGCAGTTGTTGCACTTGATGTGTGCAGGGCCAGCGCGAGCACCAGGCGACTGAGGTGGTCGCCTAGGGTGGCACAATTTGCAGGGTGCCCTTGGCGGCATTTCGGCAACAGCTCCTCCGAGAGCGGGCACCAGCGGGGAGCATTGGGGGGCGGGCTGTTTCCCATTTCCTCTGTTCCGCTTTACACTGAAAGATTCATCTTCATCTGCATTCAGTGTGTGGTGTCACTTTCTTTTCCAAATGGCCGAAGGATTTTAGCATTTGCAAGGGTTTCATTATTAATCTCTCCTAGAAGCTACCGAAATCATTCTGCTGCACCAAGAATGTTTAATAGAGGAGTCTGTCTGAAAGGTGGGAGAACATGGATTGGAGACTCAGTCCCAACTCGCCTTGAAGGAATCAGAGTTTTTCTCAATTTAAAGGAGCTGGAAAAATGTAGCAGATGAGGAGGAATAACTGTTTCCCTGATTTGCATTTATGCAGATTTATCCTGTCCCTGTTCTCCATTCTGGGCAAATCTTCCCCCTGTGTTAAGCCTCGGTAGCCAAATCTCAGTGCACAATGGGGGGCAGAGGAGTGGGGTGGAATGGAGCAGGGCTTCTCTGTGACTGTAATGACAGTGGGCAGTAGCCTCTGTGTCACTTTAACCCTCCCACCCCCGTTGTCTTACTCAGGGGTCAGAGATTCACCAGCCCGCTCCCAGTCCTTGGCAGGTCCATCCCATACTGGGAGACTTCAGGGCTCCAGGGCTTGCAGGGAGTGCTGCTCAGGGTCCCCAGCGCCTCACTCCCCTCACCCTGATACTGCAGAACTGCACTAGTTCCCCCACACCCCCGTGAATGATCCCTGCTCCCTGGCTTGAAAGCCTCAGTACTATCCCAGCCATGAAATGTTTCTCCCTGTGCCGCTCGTGAGCTGTATGGGGGAAAGCAGGCAGGGCCAGAATGGCCAGGGAGCCCTGCTCCGTGACGTACTTCCCCTGAGCAGGCTCATCACGGGAAAGCCATGAAGAACAGCACCTCTTCCATAGGCACCAAGCACAGGCCGGGGCATCGGGCAACGGCTGCAAGGCTATGGGTCGTGTGCAGGGAGGGGAAATGCAGAGGCACGTGGAGGGGAATTCTACCAACCGTCTGGGCTGGATCTATGGGGAATAACAGCCTGGATTCCTGTGGATCCCTTGCTCACCTCTTCCCCTGCCCACACCCCCTATAGTCCTGCCCTATGGGGGCAGAATGCTGGGAGTCACTGTCTCCACAGGAGCTGTAGAGTTCTTGCATTCACTCCCCACCAAGCACATTTGGTTCAGTGGCTTCTTCTGTCTAGGAATTCCACCCTTAAATCACCGGGCTACATTCCTGCTGTTCTTCAGCTAACTCTTCTGTGAGACAATGCAGGGGGCCAAGTTAGCTCTGGGCTTTATGATGGGCACAGGCAATGAGACTGTCAGAAACGTTTTCCTGTTGGACAGTTGGTAGACTAGCAAATCTGATGGAACAAATGGTGCAGTCCTTGCTCAGGCAAAAATCCCACAATCCCTGGGGAGTGTTACTGCAAGGTTTGTCCAAAAATTCCTGTAAAGAATCACAGTGGATTGCTGGGCAGACGGCGCTTGTCACATCACTGACATCCTTGGGGTGTCAAACATAACAATACATTTCATTTCCCTCACAGGCTCCTGGGACGCACTGATAACCGTGAAACATCCATCACATTTTGATGTTCTTCAGTCGAAAGGAGGATGCTCTCAGGGCTCCGTACTTTACCCCACGCGCGTCTTTCCCTGTGTCCTGGCAGACAGATCTGCTGGATAGGTGCCAGAGCAGCGCTGGGGGGCAGTTTATGGCCTAGCTATTCACTCTTTGGCATTGTACTCAATCCTGTCTCAAACAATACTCTGTAAGTGTGCCCAGGACAGCTTTTAATGCATGCCAGCAGCGTCCACACAGCCAGGTAGTACGGGACATATTGGTGCATGCTAGACTTGACAGCCCAGCCAGCTGTGCACTAGCAGTGTAGACAAGCCCATATAATCTTCTATACTTGGATGGTGAATGTCAAGATTTTAATGGCTTCCAACCTACTAGACTAATTACTGTCACAAAGGGAACACACTTCAATTCCCTGTCAATTAAGTCTTCCCCTGAGCAGGGATATTTTATTTCTGTCTTGCAAGAGGAGCCACAAAGTACTTAGATTCTGGGGAAATGCGAACTCCAACCCAACCCTCAGCTTCCTCCCTCGATTCCCACCACCGCTACTGATCAAGGGAGGAGCTGGGAAACTAGTGATATTTGCACCAGGACTGAATAAAGTTTCTGGTATCAGCGACTAATCTTACTAAGTCAGCAATAACAAAAGATTATGCATTAGCTGGGCTGCTCGCAGACAGACAGACACACGGTGTTCTCACCTTCATGGTACTTAGCAAATCCATTTATCTTTTTATTGACAAAAAGTGAATTGTTTAGCAAAGAAACATTATCCTGCTGCTGTGATGAGAGGCCAAGAAATACCAGGCTAATTACGTTCTTTGAGGAAGTGCTGGTGATGGGACTGACAGGATGGAAGGAGCAGGTAGACGCCAACAGTTCCAAGAAGGATTTTGACAATATCCCAAAAGCCATTATATAAGCCTTGTACTAAGGACAGTTATATAAGTAAGGTGCTGACTGCAAATTTCCCCCAGTTTGCACCTAGGCTTTCACGTGAGCAAGTTAAGGACGGGCTTTAAGACCACACTGTAGTATGGTCCTTCGGCCCAAGACCTGCCCTGAGATTAATGTGCCAGCAAAATGGCAAAGTTGCTAAAATAACCAGTGAATTGTCTCATACAAATATTACAAGTGGTTAATTGAATTCATTTCATTAATCCAGAAAAATAATACATACAATGTTTTAAATACCTGCTGAGCTGTCTTCTGTCCGCTGCATTTCATCCCTCTTTGCCATTAGCTGCTAGTGCTGGGAATTGAGGGGCGGGCAAGGTTATCTTTGAGTAACCCCTGTTTTAACTTTGTGGGCTGTTCACAGCCGCGACTCACTCTTCCTCCAGGCTTCACACCACTAGGGCCACTTTCATCCAGCCGCTATTGAGTATCAATCCAGAATCTGCTGCTCATGGCTGATGCCACTGCAGCTGAGCCCTGTGAAATGGAGACAAAACCAGCTCACTGCCCCCACAGAGCAGCCAGTGTGTGCGCAGACGTCATTAGAATCACACATCTATTCTGTGGCTGCGTGCTCTCTCACCACGGGGCTAGGAAGCTAGCCAGGGATTGAAAGCTGAAGAACCCAGAGCTCCTGCCATTAGTGAGATGTCTTCACACCTCACTTTCAGTAGCTTTCTAAGGAGCCAAAGAAGTGGGGGGTTGGGGTCCTAGAGATTTTGGGTAGTTCTCAGTTGCCACTGGCAGAGTTTTCTTGCCTCTGTTTTCTCTGCAGGGTTAACATTGTGACTGGGGAAGTCCAAGGTTAAATTGTACCTTAGACCTCGGAATCACCAGGAAGCCATCCAGCTTAGCAGAGAAAAAAGAGCTCACAGAAGGCAGCCCCAAAGGGTCGAAACATCACCTTTAAATGTGACAGATTGTCTCTCTCAAGTGGGTCTTCTCAGCCATGGCTGCAGCTGCCATAAGACCAGCGGAGTGAATTCTTTTCCTCTCAAGGGCACGTACCCATGGGGGCTCGAGACTGAAGGATGCCTACTGGTGGGAAGCAGGGGTCCGTGGTTAGCAGAACAGTTCAGTACAGCTCTACCTTTGCCTTCTCACGGCAGGAGGGATTGTACAGCGGGAGCTGGGCATCATGTCTGAGAGCACAGTGGAGGAGTTTTTTAACTTGCTTTATTTCATAGGCAACAGGCAACTTCTAAAGGAAACACCCAGTCACGTTGATTAGTAATTGCAGAATTGCTCTGCCCCCGCTTGGCCCAGCGGAGAATGCCCGTTGACCAGTGAGAGGTCCAATATTTCCTATATTCAGATTTAACTGCCCACAAGAGTGCAGCCATAGGGTGAAATTCTCTGGCTAAAAGCAACAAAGAAAAAATGTTTAATTAAATTAAAAAGCTTAGGCAAACAATTGTCAGCCAGCACTACTCATCAACACTACTTTCTGGGGAGCAAACAGGTGGATTTCATAATTTCAGCTCTATTTATTTGTAAGGTCAGCTCTCCTCACAGAGATCCTTTACTTAGCACTGGTAAAAGATGCACCATCTATTCACACTCTAATGGTTGCTGTACAGAACGCAGTTTCAGGGATGTCATTGTCCATTGGCCTCCAAGCTCTTTCCTCCTGAGTCAATGGCATTTACTCATATTCCACAGTTGGGTGAACGGGCCCCGGGATTTAACCATAGCTTTGTTTTGAGTAGCTGGAGGCATCATGGAAAGTGTATACAGGGGATTTAACAAGGTCTCAACTTTTGGGGGAACTTGTCAGACTGAAGCTGTACTTGGACATAGATGTTGGATTCCAGATAGGACAGGTTAAGTCTGGCGCTATTAAACTGACCATTAAGAATGGTCAGAATAATCCTGGCACTTTGACCTCAAAGCTCTTAATGGGTGAGGGCCGGCTATTTTCTACCTGGTATTACAATCAATCAATGAATGTCATCGTACAATGGCCTTAATCACTTTTAATATTTGCTTTAACACAGCGTCTGATTAGCCATTGCTAAAGTCCATTGGAGTCAATGTCATTAGCTGTAGCCTAGGCCAGGAGTCTCCAAACTTTATGAGACGAGGGCCATATTAGTATTTGAAGGGGCTTCGTGGGCTGTGAAAAAATTCAGTATATGCAAATATATGCAAAATCCCCCCCTTTGTTCCTCCGGCCGCTGCCACGGGGACACTCACCCCTCCGCACATGGGGCCGCCAGTAGCAGCTCAAGTGCAGGGGCAGCGGCGGCTTCTCCACGTGCCTGCTCAGCTGGAGGGCTGGACAAATCAAAGCCGTGGGCCGGATCCAGCCCCCGGGCCATAGTTTGGAGACCCCTGGCCTAGGCCATTATTTTGTGGCTGGAAATAACTGCGTTTGGAAGTCAGCTTTGAAAGACGGGCCCTCAGTTGTCTAATTATATGGACGAAAATGACATTTCCCATAATTATGCTCTGTTCAAGTCATTTCCATAAACCATGAACATACCAACTGCCACTATTAGAACCAAAGGCAAAGTGATATAAATGAGACCACTATGAAAGGGCATGTTGCAGAAAGAGTCCTTTGTTAGGCAGTGTGACTTCTGCATCTAATGAATGTTGACATTCTTGGGCATTGGCAAATTGAACTTTTATGTCTACATCTTGTGTGTGTTTAATGAAATCCAGGTGAAAACAGAAGGCGTAATGACTTGGATGGCACAAGGAGAAGATGGGGGAGATTAGTCAGAGTGAAAAAAGCCAAGAAGTTCTTTGTTTCCTAAATCTGCTTGGTGTCCAATTCTCACCGCTTCATCATTAGTGATGCCCAGTGTCCAAGTCTATAAAAACAAAGTAACCCAGATGAGGGGAACACTGCCAATCTGTCACTCAAACTAGCAGCCTGTGAATAATTTCAGAGAGAGGTGTCAAGATTTCCCCAGTAATCCTAAGAGAGAAAATGCCCCAAAGCAAATCCTTTCCGTAGAGCTGGTGCCATCTGTGTTGTTTCTATTCCCTTTCCTTTCAAAGAAACGATGTGGTTTCCTACAGATAGCAGTTAACTAGTGCATAAACCATGGAGCCTACTCAACAGTGGAACAGCAGCACATGTTTCTGTGTCTCCTGCGAGAGCAGGGGTAGGCAATCTATGGTACGCATGCCAAAGGTGGCACGTGAGCTGATTTTCAGTGGAACTCACACTGCCTGGGTCCTGGCCACCGGTCTGGGGGGCTCTGCATTTTAACTTAATTTTAAATGAAGCTTCTTAAACATTTTTTAAAACCTTATTTACTTTGCATACAACAATAATTGAGTTCTATATTATAGACGTTTAGAAAAAGATCTTTGAAAAAATGTTTAAATGTATCACTGGCACACGAAACCTTAAATTAGAGTGAATAAATGAAGACTCGGCACACCACGTCTGAAAGGTTGCCAACCGCTGTGCTAGAGGGATAGTCATCTCTGGAAGGGCTGTTCTCGCATGGCATGTTGCTGTCATGCTGAGAAGTTTCTTAAAGTTAAATGTTATTCTAATTATCATTTATTATTTGTATTGCCATAGTGCCTAGGAGCTCTGGTCTTGAACTCTAGAACCCCACTGTGCTAGTGGCTGTACAAACCCACACCAAAAGTCTAGCGCCCTGCCCCAAGGAAGTGGTGATCTAATAGGAACTAAAGGAGTTTGTTTGTCTTCCCGAGTGACGCCCCGTAGAAGTGATAAGAATTGTTCGGCACATGAAGGAGAAAGAAACTGAAAGGTCTAAGCACCTAGCCAGGGGCTTTAAAACCTCAAAAGCAATGCCTAGAAGTGATGGCTATTACCCCAAATAGGGGAGCTGGGGGAGAGCAGATAAACTCTCCACTCATACGTCTTGTTTTTTCCTCTCTCTGTCTCAGTCCAACCTGCAGATAAGGTTCAACCGCAGTTGAGTTTCAGTAGCTCGTGAGCCTATTCTGATGGCTAACTCGGTCCAGCACATAGCCCGAGGCGAGCCAGAAACGCGTGAGCGTTTCAAAGAGTGTCTTGCTCTCTCCACTTTTCTTACTGTGCAGATTCTTCAGTGAACACGAATTCTTGTGTAATTAGCTGTTTTCTTTTGTCTGATTTTGTTCCATTTCATGTTATTTTACTTCAAGCCCAATTCCGCTTTCCATTGGTGGTTTCCACATCCCCAAACCAAGGAATCCCTGACAGTCTGCATGTGAAATGGCCTGAACACGAACTGAAACCAGGCATGCACACAAGTCCCACTGCACACAGTTGAGCTTCGAGGGGCCTAGGTCAGCTGAGCAACTTCGGAGTATGACGAGCCGCACCCGAATGTTGCTTCTTCTCTGAACTCAGCTGCTTTCTGAGCAAATTTCTTTTTAGTCAAGTTTCTCATTCACATCTGTCTGCGTCCTGGCGAGGGGAAGCCAGGGCTCAGCTGGACTCTCCACCCAGTCGGGGACTGCAAGACTCGTTCTCTGCCAGAGAGAACAGCAGACCCCCTGTAAGTGCCCACGATGATGATGGAGGTGGAGCTGCCCTGCCACATTACAGCGTGTTTGGGGCTGCTGATTCCACCTGCTCATGGGGAATTGTCTGGGCCGGTGCATCTTAGTCTGTCTAAAAATCCTGCCTGCTCCTAATGGAAGATAGCATATGTGCTGCTAAGTCGTCTTTGTGCCCTCCACCTTTGCAGGGCTTCAGAGCTCAGGCTCCTGCCCAAGCCAAGTGCCTACACAGCAATTTTTCAGAGCTGAAGCCCAAACCAGCTGACACAGATGCTTTTTCTCCCCGTGTAGATGTACCCAGCTGGCTGGTTAGGGAGATTAGCAGGCCAATGACTTGCCATTAAATAGGTGGTTTGCCTGGGCTCAGACTAGCTCAATGAGCGCCCTGGTCTCACCAAAGGCTCACCTCTAAGGCTGGGCCTTGCTCTCTCCAGCCAGGGAGAGACCAACAGGGCGTTAGGTCCCGGGTGTGTGCAAGAGCGCGCTCACACTTGACCGGGGACTGCAGGCCCAAAGCTACATGGAATCTCCATCTATATATATTGTGCCAGCAGGAAGAGAAAGCTCTCAATGGAAGAAAAACTCTGTCTTTGCCCCCCTCGTAGATGGAGACGAATGCTCTGAGTAGGGGTTCTTTCAAAGAAGTGGGGATTTTTTGCAATAACATGTGAAGCCAGTGTGAACAGGTATAGAGAGGGCCACGTTTTCAAAGGGACTCTAAAAGGCTCTCTGTAATATTTACAGTAGCATCTGTTTAAACTTGTAAATGCTGGCATTTGTGTGCGCAAATGTGGGTAATTACAGGTCTGACTGCAGGTTTGTGTCTGCAGCCACCCACTTCACAAGTGTAAAACAATGATGTTTTGTGCAAGCTTATTTCCACCCTGCCCTGGGCTAGTTGTGCTCAAAGTGGGGTAAGCGGGTGAAATTTTGTCCCCTGCCATGTGCAGGGGGGTCCAACGAGATGAGCTAATGGTCTCGTCTGGCCTTAAATTCCATGGCTCCGAATATTTTCAGAAAACGTGGCCCGTACTTTGCGGCGAGCACCGAGTGGAGGTTATGCAGGAGCCCAGCCCAAAGCCCTGGTCTACACTACAGACTTATTTCAGTGGAGCTATGTTGCTCAGGGCTGTGAACACCCTTGAATGATAGAAGTGACAAAGAGTCCTGTGGCACCTTAAAGACTAACTAAATGGAAGGTCTTTAAGGTCTTTTAGTCTTTAAGGTGCCACAGGACTCTTTGTCACTTCTGCAATTCCAGACTAACACGGCTACCCCTCTGATTCTTGAATGATAGAGTTATCCCATCTTAAATGCCAGTGTAGACAGTGTGGACAGGAGGGCTTCTCCCGCCTCTCTTGGGATGGATTAACTAAGGCAACATGTGAGGCTCTTTCTCCCCTCCGCTTGGAGCATTTTCATTAAAGTGCAACAGCAGCGCAGCTGCAGCTGTGCTGGGGCAACATTTTAAGAGTAGCCGCATCCCAAGTCTCCATGCTGCGATGCCTGTCTCATGGGAACATATGACTATGGGGAGCTCAGCGGAGTCATCTTTCTGCCAGATAGCTCCTGGTCTGAACAGGGATCCTGCAACTTGACCGCTCTAGACCTGCACTTTGAAGGAGGAGCACTTTCATTGACGTAAATCCAAAATTCTTGTAACAGCATGGACTTGAACTTTACATTTGAATTTGACACGCACAGCCCATTTTTGATGCGGTTTGTACTAATGCAAGCAAAAAATGGGGTTCCCCGAGTGAAGGGACAATTAGCAGTGATTTACTTTGGCACACAATAAATGCCATAATGAGACAATTAAATGCATTAAATCCTTGGCTTTTATGACTCCTCTAATTTTCCTCATTCTTGAGCAGGGTTTTGTTATATAAGGGCTGCCTGCTCCATGTCGGCAGCCACAGAGGGACAAGAAGTTACTGAATGGCTACCAAAGAAGGCTCACTGGATGAGGTAGGAGAAATGCATCAGAGAGGAAGGACTTGGCGATGTATCTTCTGTTGCAAAGGCAGGGAAAGTAACCTCTTCAAAGAGAAGGGGAGTGGGCTCTGGAGACCGGAGGGAGATCCTAGTCCCACTTGGGATCAGTCTGTTCACTTACGTGTTTAGGGTTCAGAAAGAGATGAGGGCCTGATCCAGAAGCCATTGAAGCGAGTGTTCTCCTCAGACTTCCAGGGGGATTCAGTCAGGCCTGTCAGGCCCTATCTTGGTGAAGCATCTCCTCTGTAACAAATCACTGCAAACAGCCTCACCCCACATCCACACCAAGGAGCGGGAAGCTGGTGACATACTGTGTGCTGGGCCTTTGCCTAAATCAAACATGTCGTGCTGGATATGACGAGTCCCATCATTTGGATTTCTCAGCTCCTTTGATAGAATTCTCCCTTACCCTAAATGATCTTTTTGCACCGTGCCAGCATCCTTCTCAAAGCAGGAGAGAAGTACAAACTGAAATGTGTGCCAGCGGCAGGAATGTCCCATTGAATTATTTGTGGCTGGGATTTCTGGGAGTGGGAGGGGACTGTCTCCATTTCACTGAGACTCTTAAGGAGTGCTACATTAGAGCTGCCATAGAAAAGTTTGACTTGCCCAGAAAGACCTGCACTTTGAAGGAGGAGCAATTGGACCTGATCTGTAGAAATAGCTCGAGGTTGCTCTAAGTTGCCCCGGTTGCAATAGCTCCTGAGGGGCCATTCTGACAGCTGGAGATTGATGGAGCATGGCAGCACTCCCATTGTGCTTCTGTCACCTAGGCAATGCTCCTAGGCCAGGGCCAGGATGTGAGTGGCCTAGAGAGGGCTAGTGCTGTGTCTACATCACCTGGGAACTCTCTGGTGTCAGGGGACTCCCCAGCCAGCTGCGTAGCTGCTTTGCACTGCTAGAGCTGCACAAAGCAGCGCTGGGGGGCGGGGGCCTTGGATCACCCCCATTGTCTCTAGAGTATGCACCTAACTCCTTCCCTTTCTCTAATGTATGCAGCACATCGTCTTCTGTCCGGCTGGGTTTTCTGTGGTCTGACTATAGTACCTGTCCCCTTCCCGCTCGGTCCCGTGCAGGACATTGACTAGAAACCCTGTGACCGGCAGTGCCGCGAAGATGTTAACGGTCTGCAGCATTCTCCTCCTCTGCGCTCTGCTGACCCTGCCGCAAGGCGCTCAGGGCTACAGGCCAGTGCTGATAATCCGGCAGAAGGCTTCTGAGAAAGGTGAGCGGAAAATGTCCCCTTTGTTCCCCACCCGCCTGACATGACACCTGCTAGCTGGGCAAGCCCTGCCTTCAGTCCTGTACCATGCCAGCCGTGGGAGAGAGAGGCGCGAGATAGGCTGTCTCCTGAGTGCACAGCAATCAGAGGACACCCCTAAGTGTGTCTCTTTCCAGCAGCCATTCCAGGTTCTAAGCTTGATGCAGGAACTATTGGGTATAATTCAGCGGCTCGTTATGCAGCAGATCAGCTACATGATCATGATGGGCCAGGGCCCTTCTGGCTTGGAAGCTGGAAATCTGGGTTCCAGTCTTTCTTCTTCTGTTCAAGGCTTAACAAAGTTAAAACAGAAGAGGTGGGTGCTGAGCCCCTCTGAAAGACGGACTCCATGCGAGATGGCGTAGCTGCCGTGTAGGCAGTGCTGCAGGAATGCCCGATGTGACGGGGGGGCAATGGGCCACACTTACATGTACGGCCCTGTTCCGCCCCGACCAGAGCATCCGTGACGTGACTGTTAATCTTTTTGGGCTTTCTAGACTTCCTGTCCCACGTGCTCCATGGGCAAAGTCCGCCTGACGAGCAGCTCGCTGGTGACCCTGGAGGGCAGCTGCCAGGTGCGGGAGGCTCACCCATCGCAAAAGGCCAGCCATCACTCCTCGGTGGCCTGCTGTCTTTGGTGGGCAGACTGTTAGGTGGGCAGGGAGCTGAGCGTCAGTCCAATGCCCAAGGGGCTGGAGCGGTGCCTTCCTTTGGTGGGCAGCTGGGTGGGTGGGGGGCTGGAGAGCCCAAACAATTACTTGGGGTCGGACATAGCAGAGCAGGGCAACCTGTCTATGGGAGTCTGCTTGGCTCACGGAGACAGGGAGCACGTCTCCCTTTGATCAGATGGCTGCTCGGGGGAGGCAGGTTACCTTTCACTGGGAATAGCCTTCGTGGAGAAGGAGGGGAGCTGCTTAGTGGGGTGGGAGGTGTCCCAATAAGTGGCGGTGGGGGGTTGCTTGGTGGAGGAGCAGGTGTATCTACACAACAAGGTGTCTTACAAGGGGGAACAGGTGTACCTATACCTGGAGACGCACTCAGTGAGGGAGCAGCTGTTCCCGTAGTTGGAGACACACTCAGTGGAGGAGCAGGTGTCCC
>ML677360.1:28829883-28864366 GCA_007922305.1 Dermatemys mawii
CAGACGGGTGCAGGGATTTTAAGAGGAGTAGAAGCTGGCTGGGGAAGAGGAGGGAGCCTGGATTTGGGGTCTTATCTCCCTGCCCCCCAGAAGGGCCTGACTAAGGGGTTTTGTTTGTACTGACAAGCTCTGAGTTGGATTGTGTTCCTGGCATCTCCAATAAACCTTCTGATCCACTGGCTGGCTAAGAATCACTGTGAATCCCAGGAAGTGGGGGGTGTGGGAACAGGACTCCCCCACCCCCTGTGACACCACCCTTTAAATTCCCTGGGAAATTTGAAAATCCCCTTCCTGTTTGCTCCAGCCAGGCATGGAGTGCTCTCAGTGAATCTTTGCAGTTGACCTTTCTACTTGACCATGACTCCACGCACCAGGCGATCCCCAGCATGGAGCAACAGCGACGTGCTGGACCTCATCAGTGTTTGCGGGTAGGAAGCTGTCCAGTCCCAGCTGCGCTCTAGCCACAGGAATTATGATAGCTATGGCCAGAGCACGGGCCTTGACAGAAGGCCATGAGCAGGATGCTGTGCAGGGAAGGGTAAAGGTAAAAGAGCTTAGGAATGCGTATCGCAAAGCCAGGGAGGCAAACGGCCGCTTCGGAGCAGCCCCGGCAACTTGCAGATTTTACAAGGAGCTGGATGTGATACTTGGGGGGGCGGAGGGGATCCTTCATCCACTCCATCGATCACCATGGGGCGTGTTACAGCTGAAAGAAATGTGCAGACCTGCTCCCAGGAATCCCAGGCTCCTGTCACACTCACCAAACTACCCCTGGTAAACAGCTGCTCTGGGCAGTGCCCCGAAGGTCATTCACACTAAGCAGCCATGCTGGGCACTGAGCCGGCTCCCTGAGCATCTGCGGGCAGAGACTGGATATAAACCCAGCTCGCCCCCTCCTTCACCTTCCCCGCTTCACATAGCTACCATGAAAGAACCTCAGCGGGATGGGGCAACACCGTCCTGGCTGGCTCGCTCCTCGGGGGAGCGCTCAGGGGAACAGCCACAGCCTGCAGCAAAAGGGGGGTTTAATCCCCTCCTCCGCCGTGCAGCCTTAGGTGGGTTCTAAGGGTGGGAAAACCCAATGCTAGGGGGCCATGTGCACTCCCAGGGACTTTCTCTTCTGTCACGTTGCAATGCCGAGAGGGAGGAGAAGGCACCCGACACAAGGGAAGGGACCGCGCTTTTGTACCTTAGTGCTGAGAAATTCCCAACGCTCAAGGCAGCCTGGCAGCAGATTGAACCTGGGGGCAGGAATCAGGGATGGACTCTGGGACATTCCCCCGTCCCCACTTCTCCATTATGTGGCGGGAGAAGGAAGATTGTTCCCCCATCCTCCAGCTGGCAGCATCAGTGTGTCAGTCCCTGTGACCCCCTCCCCCGAGACCTAGGCCCATGCCCAGTAAAGCGCTAGAGGCTCTGCCCCACTCACCCTTCCCACGCCCTGTCAACGTGATTCCAACACCCCCGCACAGTGCAGGCTCTACCACCTCTGGCTGGACAGAACCCGGCTCCCTGGGGGGCGCCCAGCTTGGGGCCCTTGGGTGGGGTCTTTCCAACGTTCCAGGGAGATGAGCTGTTGAACTCTTCATATGTTTGCTAGAGTTTTTAGCTTGCCCGTGGTAAAAACACAATGCATGTCATGGGAGGTGTGAATCTTTTATCAGTGTCATGACATTGCATCCTATGACCCACTGCAGGAATTCGGTCAGTCCCACAGCCGTTCAATTTCAAAGCCCCGCTCTGTCCCACAGCCCAGCGGATAACTCCCCGTCAATCTGGGATTAACAGTTCCTTGGGCACAGATTGCCGGGAATCATCTCCCAGTTTAATGGCTCAGGCTGGCTCCCCACGGCCGCGGACCTGCACCAGCCCCCCTGGAATCCACAGCACAGGAACGAAAGGGAACGCTGCACTGAGTGCCAGGCCCCTGCTCAGCCACTTGACCCAGCGACACCAGGACTCTTCTGCTAAAAGGGATTGTCCGGGTGGCCCTTTAGTGCCTTCCTGCTCTAAGGGCCCGTGAGGAAGTGAGCCGGGCAGGGCAGGGCAGGGCCGGGCCGGGCCTGCAGGACAGGTGCAGCTCTGCAATCCATCTCCCACCCCACAGTTCACACCGCGGCTGGGCTTTTCAAAGCACTTCCCCTGCTCTGCCCAGGTACTGTCCACCCAGCACTGTGCAAACAGCGCAGTAACGAGCTCACCCCTCCCCTTTCACGCAGGGCTGTCACGTGACCCCAGCACAATGGAGGTGCTACATGTCAGCTGTAGGAGGAGGGACTCCCAGCCCTGGGCTTTAACCACTAGGACAGGCCTCATCTTCTGCACACCTCTGCTGCTGCCCTACCTCAGGCTCTGAGCAAACACTGGAGTTTTTGAGGCTCCTAATCTCAGCGTCTCCCTGCAGTTTACGGAGGTGGCCGGGGAGAAGGCTGAAAGTCACTAGGTGCGGAGACCTCCAGCCACTGGTGCTGAACTCCAGCAAGCGCACAGCTCGGGAGCGGGAGGTGTTAACTGCCTCAGAGCCCAGGGAGGTAAAAAACAAACACGGCACTTCCGGGCTGTAGCGATTTTCAAACAACTCCAGGCAGCTTTGCCCAGGGCAGGCGTGTGCGTTAAGTGCCCGTTGCCGTTTGCACGGGAGTAAACACCTCGCCCGTCTCCACCTCCATCCGGCCAGCGCTCCCCATCCCCCGCGGCTTGCCCTTGGTTCGCCGGCAGCCAGGAGGCATCAGCGGTGCGCTGCCGATTCTCTCAGGGTGGTGCGGCGAAGCACAACTCCCCTCAGCGTCTGGGAGCTGGCGGAGGTAATCTGAAAGGCAGCAGCACAGAACAGGCATTAGATGGGCGAGGTGCGGAGGGGTGAGAGCCCCCCTGGCTGTGTGAGGCGGGGCAGGGCAGGTCTGAGAGACAGTCACAACAGGGAATGCTGAAGGAGCACAGCTCTGGAGTCCCAGCCCCCACCAGCAGCAGGTGCTGGCAGGAATGGCCAGCGCCCTGCCAGTGTCTGAACTCCCAGCCTCACCCCAGAAGGCTCTGCAGGGAGAGGGCTGGCAGAGGTGGGGGCTCCCAGCCATGCCAGAAGCCCTGGGAAAGGGAACTGGCAGCTCCCTGCAGCAGGGGAAGGTGCGGGAGCACGAGGCAGGCAGCTCGTCTAGTCAGATCTGTGCTCACGATTCATTTGCAAGCACAAAAAAGCACATGTAGACAGGGCGGGGTGGCCCCGGCCCTTTGAAAAACACCCCCCAGGATGCACGGCTCCCTCCAGAGTCGCTCAAGCCTCACCTTCACCAGCACATAGTCGCCTGGCTGGGCTCTGACCACGGTGCCCGAGCCCGCGGCGTCCTCCAGCTCCGTGTCGGGGAAGATCACTCGGATGTTCCCGTCGTTCCTGCCGCACAGCTCGGCGGCAGAGCGCTTGCTGGGCTGGGGGAGGACAGGGAGCGTTGGGGTTCGAATCAGGGGACTGAGCACTGAGGCCACCTTCCGTGTCGTTAAGTAACGAGCTCTTGCTGCAGTGGCTGTGCTGGGAGAGACACACCCAGGACAAGGCAGCCAAAAACCCTCCACTAACTATGGGTGCCCAACCGGAGACATGTCTAACCCCCACCCCCATCAGGACTGTCCACACTTCAGGGCAGGAGCCCGGTCTTCAACGCAGCCAACGGACAGACACATTATACCAACGCCTCCAGCCTGGGCTCATCCCCTGCAGCCTCGCCAACATCCTAGTTCAGGACCTCCCCGAAGCCAAGATTTTCCAAACCAGAAACCAGAAAAGTGACCAGATTTTTAATGGGTGCTTCTAAGTACTCTTCTCTGCATGTCCGCAGAACAGGGCACATATCACTGGACCTGAACTAGAGGGTGTTTGTGTCGGGGAGGTGGAACAGCTGGACGGTCTCAGAGCCTCTTGGGCCGGGGTGGGGAGCAGACCCTGCTCACTCACCCCCTCTACCAGCACGAGCTGCGAGCGGCCCACCATGGCACTGTTGGCCCTGGTGGCCTCCTCCCGGAAGACGGAGATGAGTTCCTCCAGCCGCTTCCGCTTCACTTCGGCCGGCACGTCGTCCTGCAGCCGGTGATAGGCCCGGGTTTTCTGAAACAACACAGACTGAAGGCTCCTTCTCAGCCCAGTCGCCGGGGGAAGGAGCGCTGTCCTGTCGGAGCCAGCGGGGCTTGGAGGCCACTCAAACAAGGCCAGACTTTGCACCAGTGGCCGGTTAACTCCCACCCCGAGCGGGAGATTTCTCTTCCTTTGTCTCCTTCTGCCACTGCCGACCTCCCACCTTATTTCCCACCACCTGGCACTCCTGGGACAGCTGCCAAGAGACTCCGGCCTCTTCTGCCAAAAGCTTCTGAAAGCCGACCGGTTCCACCTGCGTCGGGGCGGATACCTGGCTACGCCCTGCACCTGCACCTGCCAAATCCCCTCCAGCAAAACCAAACGTGCGGCCATCAGCCCACAAGTGCTCAGCTCTGGTGCAAATTGTGCTGCGAAACCAGCTCACCCGTGCTCCTGCCACGTTTCGCACATGGAAAGCGCAGAGCGAGGGCTAGCATTGCTGCTGGGACAGGCTCCCCCGGGGATCCGCTCCTGCTCCACGACCAGGGCTGGGAACATCCGCACTCGGGCAGCGCAGCACCACGAGTGCTGACAGTGTTACCACCCACAGGCATTCATGTGCACTGTGCTGGCCAGGAGACTGGGGCTCGGTAACACAAGCACCACCATTCGCCTAAGGGGGAGAACGAGCAAGAACAAACCGACACAGACCAGGGTGACCACGCAAGAGACAATGGAGGCGTCTCCCCTGGGCCTCGCACTCACCTCCCTCATGCTGTAGGCGAAGAGGAAACCCACATTGTAGCGGACTCGCCTGAGCAAGGACACCGTCTGCTGGTGATCCTCCTCAGTCTCGCTGCAGAAGCCGGCGATGAAATCACTGCTGAGGCTCACTCCTGGCACCGGGAGGCAGAGGGTTACACAGCTGGGGAGCGGAGCCTTTGCCCCACAACGGACAGACAAGAGGGGAATACCCGGGGCAGCTGGGATCAGCTTTACCACCCTGCCAGGGCTCTTTCCCAGCATGCACAAGGGCGGGGCGAGGCCAGAGGCTGGCTTTGGGTGCACAGACACTTCTGGGAGGAGCGGGCGAGGGCCGGGCAGGCCGCCCCACTGATCTCGTTTCCTCTGGAGGAACATCACGGGTCTTCCCATGAGCCCCTTCAGGTGCAAAGCACCCACCCTGATCTAGCCAGGAGGGGAAGTGAGACACAGCAGTGCCTGGCTCAGATCCAGGCAAAGGGGACCCCCCTACCTGGTATGAAATCCCGCACATGCTGAATGAGCTCTAAATACGCCTCCCTCGTGTAGCTGTCAGGAAAAGCACAAGGACGGGTCGGTTCTGAAGCTCTGATGTCATTAGGGAGACAGGTTTCCCCCCTCCCCCCCAAAACCCCGGGGACTCCTCTGGCTGGACCCAAAGCTCAGGAGGAGTGGAGCGGGTATGTGCGTCTCCCGTCCTCCTCCTGCCCATTACAAAGCTCCAGGCGACAACACCACAGCACTGCCCTCGCTCGGGGGCACGCAGGGGGGCACCCGCCTTTGCAAATACCAACCGCGAGGGGAGATGCTGAGGCAGAACCAAAAGCGCATGGACTGAAATTTGGCCGACAGAAGTGAACGCTGCTCGGAGAGTCGCACGGAGCGTGACTGCGAGGCGCGTTTGCCACATCAAGACAGACACAGACAGACCCGGAGAGGCGCTGCCAGAATCCCTCCCCTTCACCCCCAAAATGTTGGGGGGTGTTAAACCGACAGGCAAAATGTTGATCCAGAACTAGCCTTTGCTGCCATCCCACGCCTGCCCTGGCCAACGCAGTCGTTACGCACACAAACTGGCGTGTCTGGGGACCCTGTGACTTCCTTACGCTCCCCGTCGGGCACAGCCAGTGACCCCGGAAGGCTCCTGCTCCCCATCTCGGAGCCGAGGGCCAGGCGGCAGCGTAGCGCGGAGGGGAACACGTCCCCTCAGTCAGCCTCACCCTCGCCTCATGGCTGCCAGGATGCGGGAGCTCCCGCTCTGGGCCGGGAGGTGGAGCTGTTTGCAGATGTTGTGCCTCTCCTGGATGAGCTGCAGGACCTGCCGGGAGGAGAGCGGAAGGATGGTCACAGAGCCGCCCACAGCCCTGGCCCAGGGAAAGGGACCAACCCCCCTACGCGAAGGGGAGCAGACAGCCATCGCAGACACAGCTCCCGCTCGGCAGCAGCCTGGCTCCCTTGGAGGGGAGCGGCAGGTCCCCCGCGGGGAGGGATCCGGGCCGTCCCTTCACACGCACCTCGTCAGGAAAGTCCTTGGGGTGCGGGGAGGTGAAGCGGATCCGCATTTCCGGGTCCACCCTGGAGGCCTGATCCAGCAGATCTGCGAAGCGCAAGCCTCCCTCTCTGGCTTTGTAGACGGTGCTGAAGCCGCAGCTCAGGCCAGGCGTGGATGCCGAGCGGAACTGGACCTCGGAGGTGTCTCGGAAGCTATTGACGTTTTGACCCAGGAGGGTCACTTCCTTCACCCCCTGCGGAGACGGACAAGGGGGCCCAAGTCAAAGGGACACAGCGGCCTCGCCAGCAACCAAGACGAGCCTCCGCACCTGCCCCGGCTTTGCAAAGCCGCCATCAAGGGGGCAGGTTCGGTGCGCCGGTGGCAAGGGCTGGGGGCCGCCGCCTGCACGTCACACATGGACCTGGCCGAGTCCGGGAGCAGCAGGACGAGGGCGTGATGCCCTCCAGGGCCAAGGGGCAGCTCCTTCTCCACGGCCTTGCCATGCCTCGGCCTCTCGGCTGAGACTGCCCAGCCTACAGGAGCACACACCGGACGCGCACACCTCTGCACCCGGAACAGGCCTGGGACCATCAAACCTGTTCCCACAGGCCATCGAACTGATTCGGGGGCGCCACCGGCCTGGGCTAGATTTGAAGAGCGACTGACGCCGTACCCCCATCACAGCACAACTCCCCGAGCCAGCTAGTCACAGACCCTCTGCTCTGCAGCCAGCCCCCGGTTCTCACTGCCCAGGCCCAAGGGCCCCTCCCTGTAGGGGAGAATGGAGGTGGACAGGGAACAGCCTTCGGTCACTCCCTTCTGGGCTGTCCCATGGGGAGAGCCATGGCTTTATGCTTAAAGAACCAGCCCCGGCGAGCACCCGCCCCGATCATCACACACGTCCAGTGACCGTGGCTCAGTGCGGCCCTTGGGGCTGGTGGCACAAAGATGTCAGTGGTGCCAAGCAGCCTGACTGCCCCGGGGCTGGGCCGGGCGCAAAGGACCGCGCACCTGATCAGACAGCATCTTCACTTCCTGCAGGATGGAGGCCATGGGCCGGCTCCTCTCGCGGCCGCGGGTGAAGGGGACGATGCAGTAGCTGCACATGTTGTCACAGCCGCGCATGATAGATCTGCAGAGGGGTCACACCGAAGAACGGGCGCCAGTCACACTAGGAGAGCCACACTGCCTCTGCATCAGCCACGCCCACGTCTTCCTCCCTCCCAGAGCAGGGCGGTAACCACCTCTGTACCTCTAGGGCACGTCCACACCTAGAACGTAGCTCCGTTATCAGAAAGGAACACGCCAAGGGGAAGAAAAGCAACAAGAACCAGGGAGGAGGGAGCGTCTGCCCTGGAAGGGGCGATGTAGCACGCAGGATAAAATACGCACAACTTGGGTACAGTTACAGGCACGGAGAGTGAGGCAGCCGCCCACCTGGGAGAGATGTGACTATGAGAGGCAGAGGATTGTCTGGAGTGGTGCTGGGGTACTCGAACCAGGCACTGAAAGGCAAATCGAGGCCGGCTCTTAGGAAAAGCTCCCTGAAAGTCAGACCGGGCAGGAGTCCGATCCCCGGGGATAAAGCAGGAGCCAATGTACACCAGGCAACAGGCTGGCATCAGCTGCGTGCTGGCCTGGGTCTGCGTCGCCGGGCCGAGCACGGCACAGACACTACCTGGCAAGTCTCTGCCACCTCGAACGCCTGTTTCCCCACGACCCTCTGGAATCAGAGCCCTGCAGAGCTGGGATGGGGGGACAGAGACTCCTCGGCTCTTACACAAACGCAGAGGTGGCCCCTGGGCCGGTCTGGACAGGCAGGACGTCTGCATACGTCTCATCCAAGGAGAGCAGCACGTTGGCAGCCTGCTGGCCCGATTCGGCCACAGCCAGCAGCCGGGGCAGGTCCCGGTAAGCATCGGGGCCTGCCACGATATCCACCAGCTTCTCCCTGTGCAGGATCTTCTCCTTCAGCCTCTCAGCCATGCAGCCTGTGGCCAGGGGAGAAGGGTCAGTGTCGAGAGGCCCCGACCACCCAGCAGCTCGCTCAGTGCCCCCAATGACGCCAGCGTCTGGGGTGCAGCTTTTCGTTCCCTCGACAGTGGATGTAACACCCCGCCCCCCCCGGCCACGCGGTAACGCTGTCAGACTGCCACGTACCTAGAATCCCGATGCGGAGCGGGGCCTGGGACCGCAGCCGCTTGGATTTCAGAGCCGTGAGGTGCCGCAGGCGGTTCCAGATCGCCTGCTCCGCCTTCTCCCTGGGGAGCCAGGAGAAACGGCAGTCAGTGCCGCTAACGGCTCTCCCCTTGCCCTGTCCAGCCCTGGGCACTCGCTGAACACCAGGAACAAGAGGCAGGGAAGGTGATCGGCGAGGCATTCAGAAACCACCCAGTATGAGTACTGAACGCCATCCCACATTCTGTCATTACGAGAGGAGCAGAGGGAGAAAAGAGGCAAGAAGCAGAGAGCCAAAACAGATGCAGATTTAAAAAAAAAAAAAAGGTGGCTTTATTCTGTAGAACGCTGCTCTAAGTGTATCCCCGGGTGAGTGTGTTACAGGGCCACCTCTTTACTGATCCGCAGATGACAGCAGCTGTCACAGGTCCCAGCTACAAAAGCTTCTCTCTTTAGCTCAGGCTGTTGCAACTCAGCTTTTATCTCGGGAGGTCCTTGGGTCGGTCTCCAGCGCGTCAGCCAGGACGGCAGCCATCACATGAACACCCAGTATGTTCACATCGGGCCTGCATGACCAGCGGGACCATGACGTGGCCTGCAGATGTGCCGCTAGGCTAGCACTGTAACAAGGTCAGTCCAGCTCTTTCGCTGTCTATTGGCTCTGATCTCCGAGTCTCGGGACCATTCACTCTCCACGGTGTCCAAATAACCCTTTCACAGAAAGCGAAGCTCCTTACCTGATAGAGCAGGTGACCAGGAGAATCACGTCTGCCTACAGTGGGGAAGAGAATACAGAAGAAACGAGAGAAGGAGGATCAGTTCTCCACGCAAACCGGAACACAGGCACCACCAGTTCAGTGAACAAAGGAAATCGCTACGACTCCACCCTGGGATCCAGGAAACAGAGCGGAGAGAAAGAGTAACGGAAAACAGGCAGTGAGAGCCACTGATCCTGCTTCCCACTGGGCCCAACCCCTTCGCAGCCAGGCCAGATGCAACAGTTAAAAAATACAAACCAAGCTTTGTTATTGTGCCCAGCCCATCGTTCCATTCCAGCTGCTGAGCAAGGTTTGCCACGGAGTTAGCACCGGATCCGGCAGGGTGCTCTGCAGAGGAGACCCCACTGACGGTATCTCAGCATCTCAGAGGATCAGACCCTTACAACAAAGCTGCTTCTCGCCCCATGCTGGGAGACACGAGCCCAGGGGTTCCCAGTGCAGCGCCACACTAAGTCCTCGTGCAGTCCCTGGATGTCAGGAGAGCTAACACAGCGCCGTACCTCCATCAGCTGGTTTGTCCTCAGGTAGCCACTCTTCTGTAGGATGGCCCAGGCAATATCGGTGTCATTAACGTTCATCTGGCAGCCGTAGGTCTCCAGATACACTGCAAGGAAACAGGAGGCAGCTCCTGGGCATGAGCTGGACAGATTGGGAAAGGAAACCAGAGCAGAATCCTCCCCTAAATTCTATGGCCATCGAACCCTGACCTCGCAGAGCAGGCAAAGCAAGGCTGCCCCCGGCACTGCTGATTGCAGGGGCGTTCGGAGATTCACTCACTGTGCGAACCCTCCCACTTTGCTTCTTCTGCACCAAGGACATGCCAGGGCTGCCAACGATTCCCCACCCCGGCACGGGGCAGCCTCGGGCCCTACAGTGTCTCACCCCCATGCAATGGGCCCAGACTCTGTGGCTCCCTAATGACGCGGCACTGGGGGGATGCTAATCGCAACGGGAGAGTGTCTTGTGGTGACCAGCGATTCCCCTCTGTAGCAAACAGAGGCCCACATCCCCACGTGCTATGGAACATGCATGAACAGTCCGACTTTCCTAGGGCAGCTGTGCCAGACACCTGGTCCCCACTGTAAGGAGAGAAGCACCGTGAATGATTCCCCACCCCCACCCCAGGCACAGGGGAAAGGGCAGTTCCATTCTCCTAGTTTCAGAAAAACAGAAGAGCAAGACCAGCCCCCGGCAGGGCAATCTCAGTGCTGCCTGGCCCCTGGACTGGTTCCACTAGCCCATCGGTCACTGGGTGAGACTTGCTAGCACCCGATGACAGCCTAGGTCTGTCACTGAAGGCCGGGTTCTGGCACAACCGCGGCCTGTCCCGAAGCCCAGGATGTGGGGACAGGTGCCCAGGAGAACTAGAAAGCTGGGGCAAAGAACAGGGGCGAGTGGGGCCAAGAAGGGGCACAGCCAGGGCAGGAACACTGACCTTTCCTCCCGGCTTTCTCCAGGAGGCTGGAGGCGAGATACGACTCTGGCTCCTCCAGCAGCTGATGGTGAGTCTCCTGAGGTGGGGACGAGTTTCTTAAGAAGTGCTGCAGAGTCGGCCCCGCTGCCAGCCGGGCGCTGAAGTCCTCCAGGCCCCTGTCCCGCTCGCTGTGGCTGTACAGGCGAGCTCTGCGCTTGGAACGCACCACCCAGAACAGCCGCCTCCAGGGGAACGTCCCAGCAGCTCCCAACCTGTGCGTCAAGGGCTGGAGCATGGCGGCAGATGGGCAAGAGACCAGACACCCTGCAAAACCGCAGAGAGCAGAGCGTTCACCAGCCAGCCCCCCTGCACCCCCTTTCCTGGGAAACAGGTGAGACCCGCCCCCCTCCCCGCCAGGATCAGGAAACTACTAAATGAGCGAAATCCCCAGCGGGCGGGTTTCAGACCAGGGGCTACGCGCCCGTCACAGCGTTTCCAGGAGTGGGGGGGGGGGTGACACGAGTGGGGCTCCAGCCAGCGCTGGCACCTGCTCAGGTGGAGCAAGCTGCAGACTCGGGGCCTTGCATCACGTCCAGCGAGTCAGAGACGCGGTTCCCCGGGGCGGTGCTCCTCGGGGGGGGGGGGAAGGGAGGGGGGGGGCCGCGGGGGGGGGGGGGGGGGGGGCGGGGGAGGCCGCACTGGGAGTCAGGGCCGGTCTGGCAGCTGCCCCCCCCCGCCCAGTCCAGTCCAGTCCAGGCGCGTGTTCTCCCGGGGTGAACTGGGGCAGGGAGCCCCGGGGGCAGAGACACGAGCGAGGCACCTGTGGGTCGGGGGCCCCCAAGGCAGCCCCTGCCCAGCAGAGAGCGGGGGGGGGCTGCAGGGCCCTGGGGGAGGCCGGCCCCAGCCCCAGCCCCCACCCGCACCCGCACCCGCACCCGCAGCCCCGGCTTTACCTGCCTCTCTGCACCCGCGGCCGCGCACCGCCCACGTGGGCGGCTCCAGCCCCAGCCAGTGTCCCGCAAAAAGCGCTCCCCCACGCCGCAACCCCCTGGGTAACTGTAGTTCCGGGCGCCAAGGTTCCTACTGCCACGGTTCAGAGGGACAGCCGCGTCGGTCTGTGTCCAGCAAACAGACCAGGAGTCCTTGGGCACCTTGGAGACTCACCCATTTATTTGGGCCTAAGCTTTCGGGGGCTACAGCCTGTCCCTCCTGGCCAGACTCCCCCAGGCCATAGCGCCTTGCTCAGGATCTGGCCTCGGGGTTCAAAAGTCAGCCAGGGTCTGGCTCCCCTGGTTGTGGGGCAAACGCGAGAGCTTGGCCCAGGTCCCCCCAGGGTCAGTACTTCATACCCGTGTGTCTGTGTGAGTCGCCTGGCAGGGGCCTGAGAGTCAAGACTCCTGCTTTTCATTTTTGGCTCTGCTATAAAACCAAGCATGTGACTTAACCTTGCCGTGCCTCAGTTTACTCACCTGTAAGCTGGTTGCCTTGCCAACCTCCCAGACCTTATGAATCAGTCATGCCGCTTGGACAGTTATTCACCCCTCCCTTGACAAATTCTGAAGAAAATGGTTTTTGTTGTTTTTCTTCTCATAAGAAGTCTTATTTTTTTTTTAGTTTTTGTTGAAAACCTGATCATCAAAATTTTCATTTTAAGCAATAAATAAATTAATCAATGCACTTGGTTTTTTGTTACTGAAAACAGAAAATTTGTTGGATATCATCATTCTCCCTCCCCCACCCAACAAAAAAAAATTCCAGGATGTCAAAAAATTGTTTTTCTTTGGAAAAAAATGTTTTTGACAGAATTTTTTCAGCCAGTTCTGTTCATTACTGGGTGTAATTGAACTCTGAGATGCTGGGATGAAAGCCATTCTGGACCTGACTCAAAGCCTGCCCAAGGCAATGGACAACATCCCAGCTGGCTAGAGTGTTACACGCAAATGCTGGCGAGGTGTATATGAGAGGCATGTGAGTGTAAAGTATGATTGTTATGTCAGGTACGTCCTCTGAGTAAACATTCTGCTGAGGGGCCACGGAAATAGACTAAAAAACCTTCCTTTATCCAAGTGTTTTATTTGCCAACAGCACAACAAAACATGTGTTCCTCTTTCTGACATACTTTCGACTAAAGCACGCTGCAATGTGAATAAATAGGTTACAGCTGGTCGACGTGAAAAGTGGAGCGGGGGAGATGAGGGGCTGGAAGCCCTGTTCTGAGGAACCCACAACTCCAATGTGCCTTTTCTCCAGGGTTTTCTCATCATTATAAAATGTGCAGCAAGCTGGCAGGTCACATGGTGCTGGTTCTCCTTCCCCTGCCCCCCTCCCGATCATTGCTAGCTGCTACATGGCGTTAAAGAGAGTGCAACAGATACAGTAAATGCTTCCATGTGGTACTTATCTGTGAAAGCAATTGCCATAGCTACCACAGAGAGGACCAGGGCGAAGGGCAATGGCCACGGATGCTCATTAACGCGGATTAGAACTTCACCCCAAGTGCGTTAATAAATTGATTGACTGGTTCAGGGCACGGGCCAGCTCCCAGTGCAGCCCATGGACATCTTTCCTAGGAGTTGGATCGGGCACTGGGTGCTGTAGAGCAGCACACACCAGAACGGTTTCCTAGTATCAGAGCCTGGGGAAAGGAAGCTCGTTTGCTTGGGTTTTCTTTTTGTTCAAATACTCCTGCTGCTCCTCTGTCTGTCCAGTGCCCAGGGATCTGGGCCGAGACAGGCGGGGAGGAATTTATTTGGAGACAAATGACATGTTTTTTACTGCTGAATAAACAGCTTCGGGGTCGCAGTGAATTGCAGGGGGAAGAAGAGAATCTGGAGCCCTCTCCGGGTGTGAGGAT
Source organism: Dermatemys mawii (assembly GCA_007922305.1). NCBI lineage: Eukaryota > Metazoa > Chordata > Testudines > Dermatemydidae > Dermatemys > Dermatemys mawii. The sequence goes on from ML677360.1 coordinate 28,843,426, forward strand.
GGATAGGGTGACGGGATAGCACGTGTAAAAAATCAGGACAAGAGGTGCGGGTAATTGAAGCGTATATAGGAAAAAGCCCCAAATATCGGGACTGTCCCTGTAAAATCGGGATATCTGGTCACTCTAGGTGCAATGCAGGCAAAGGAGGAAAGGCTCCCCCTTTCCCCATTCACAGGGCCAGGTGCTGCTCAGGGGAAAGAGGAACGTTGTCTTTTCCTATCGGTCGTTTCTTTCAGCATCTCGGCCGCGGCCTTGCTACACGTACCGAACATCTGCTCCAAACAGCAGGAAGTTCTAGGAGAGAGATCATGATGTCAACCAATGGCAAAGCCTTTCCTTGGTCACAGATCAGGGCACCCACCTGCATTCAGCGATAAACGCCGGGCTCTCTTTCATCAGGGAATATGTCCTCTAATTAGAGCAGCAAGCCGGTAAGCACATGTGTGTGGTGCACACCGCAGGGCATGGAGACTGGGAGTTGGCTCCACATCAGAGGGAAATCCATGTTTCTCCCCAGCCATCGTTCCCAACTTTCTGTTTATTCAGTGTTGTGTGAGCAGCTGTTTCTCTGTTTCTGACATTGGCACTTTACTCCTTCGCCCTCGGCAGGACGTGCTGCCATCGACACAGGCACAGACAGCCTCCTGCTGCTTTGCTTTGGAAGGGCTTTAACAAACGTGCCTGGCCAAAACCCAATGGACTCAGTCCCTAACATGTTACATTGCTTTAGCTCCTCTCATGCTGAGGATCCCAGCTGCTTCACAAAGGATGGTCTCGAGCCAAACCCTGTTGAAATGAACAGGACTTTCTGCACTGATTTCAGTGTGCATTGGCTTGGTGTGCACACAAAGCCACCGGAATGCAGCCACTGCTAACGCGGGGGTGGGGACAGGGAAGACACAGCACATCACAAGACTGTGTGTGTACGCGGTGGCGGAGATGGTGGGAATTTAGGGCCAAAAATCACAGCACATTTCGGCTCTTTATAAAAAGAGCTGTGTGAAATTTAAGACCAGATTTTCAGAAAGTACAAAACCACATATGCATTTGCATGCTGATTCTGCACGTGCAGTCCTGGGATTGGTGTACAACTGCAGTTGTGCAATCGTGAAAATCTGGACCCTGATGCTCAGGGCCGAGACCAGCTCAGTTCCTAAGTTCTTGTGTGAGCGACGCTTCCTATCCGTGTGCGCCCACCCCCCGGTAAATCGCAAGGAAATCCATGGATGTACCTTGAGTAGACAGAGGGCTTTATATGAACCTGGGCTCCCAAGTGTTGCTGGACCACTGACACTTCTACCCTGTCTGGGAACTTCTCATTCGCCTCCTTTAGTACACACCAGCTCCTCCCTGCCAGCTAGTACCCACTAATCCAGGCGATTCCTGTCTGTTCCCCTGCCTGTGAACAGCACTGTTCCTCCTCATACCTACCTGTGTACCAGCTCAGAGACCCCTTCCTTCCCTCTCCAGCCCTTCCCCTTAGCCCTACTCCTCCCTGCAAGAGCTTCACTAGTGAAGAAAAGGGTTTATTAGGCCACCTCGCCTTCCCCTCCCCTCCCTGGCCCTAGAGCAAGGATCCAGTCATGGCTGTTCCAGGCACTGTTCACACTCTGCTCGGGAGGCTGCTCCTCACTCTGATCCGGCTGCCCCATGTTATTGCCCAGGTGCCCCTTTGCCCAGCCCAGAGGACTGTGTTCACTGACCTGGCGGGACTGTATGACGAGGTTGGAGAGCTGGACACGAGCTGGCAGTGGGTGAGGGAAGCCCTCCCTTAGTCTCGCTGCAAAATAAAACCCTCGTGAGCAAAATGGTAGGACAGAGGAACCCGAGTCACTGTGGGATTGGGATGTGCAGCGAACTGGGCACCGTCGGCTCGCACCTCCCCAGCTCTGCCCCCTGGTAGCTCCCTGGGAGGAGGAGCCGGGAACTCCCCCAGCAGCTGCACAAGCTGGGAGACATCTCGTGTGCACATGCACGCAGGAGCCAGGCCCAGTGCTCTGGCCCTGCGAGCAGCAGTGTGGGAGGGAGTCGGGATCTGGAAGGCATTAAGATGTGCCGTGCACATTCTTTCCAGTGTGTTCTCTTCTCTGCGGGACCCCCGCGCCGAGATGGGCTCTATCCAGCCACCACCTCGAGGTCTCCACTGCCTGCAGCGGCTTTTACCCCCTGCTGCTCAGTGAGGTGTCAAGCTCTGGTGTGATAGATACCCTGGGATCCACCAGCCCCTCACCGTTAATACGCGGGATCAGGATGCTTGAGCCATAGAAGTTCATGAGCCCCTGCAGCAGCTGCACCTGGGGATGCAATGAAGAGCTTAACCCTGCAGCTGGGAGCAGAGTCGCGGGGACGGGAGGGGGGGCCTGCATGTCAGGGGACCAGGAACTCAGGTAAGAATCTGCTCGAACCAAGGGGCCGTCCTGGAAACGAACCAAGTCCCACAGACTCCAACACCCAGGGCTGAGGGGCATCGTCCCGGGTCCCATAGGCAGGCCCAGTGGCGGGGGGGTCTCACACAGCATGTCTACACCACACACTAAGCCTGGCTCTGTGGGACCTGGGTTGGCGGACTCAGTGTTTCCAAGCCCACGCTGAGCAATCATACTGCACTGCAAACCTGGGTGCAGAATTGCTGCAGTGGGGTCTCCCAGCTGGGCAAATGCATCCGTACAGCACTACACAGACCGTCCACCCACACTACAAAATGACAGGGCTCTGCCCCGAACCCCCTAGCAGGGTCCTAGGACCCGGGTCCCCAGGGCTCGCTGACCCGAGCCCCAGTCTGGGCGTAGTGTGCGGTACAGACACACACCCGGGCTCCCTGTGCTCGAGGGAGGAAGGGATGGGCCTGGGGAAGTTTCCCAGAAGCACTGACAAAGCAGGTGGACCTCCTCTCCCCTCTTTAGATTAGGCTAGAGTCTTCCTGCTGGTGGAGTCCAGCTTGCTAGCCCCTGGCGACGGGGAGCCAGCCCAGGGGAAGAGAGTCGCAATGCACCAGCCACTGGCAATCCCGTTTCCCTGGGAGGTGAGGGGGCCTCCGAAGCTACAGTGGAGTCCAGAGAGTCCTGGGAGAAGAGCCTCCGTGTGCAGCTCCTCTTGAGCCCTGGCTGGAACTTACAGCTGTCCTACCCTGAACAGAGGCGGTGGGGCGCCATCTCCCCTCCCCCGGGAACCTCCCTTGGGTGCACACCCAGGGGTGTGAATCAAGCCCAGCAGAACCTGGGGGATTTCTGGTGTGAAGTGAACTCACGGAGAAAGGGCCAACGTTCGAGTGCTTCAGTGACAGCTGCAGCCTGCAGGAAAACACAGAGACTTGGCATATCCGTCGCGCCCTCACACAGGGAGCTCTGCTGTCAGGGCTCACGTCTCAACTCCACCCACAGCTAGCCCGGCCTTGAAAGAGAGGAATGGCTGCCAAGCAAAGCGTCTCCATCCCTCTGCGACAGCAGCAGGCCCTGGGCAGTGATGGCCATGGCTGGGTTGGGCCCTGGGTGTGATACTCAGGTACTGCGGTGCGGCCGGGGGCAGGCCCTGGGCAGTGATACTCAGGTACCGTGGTGAGGCCTAGGCCGGCGGTGTGCTGTGATACTCAGTGTTGTGTGTGCTGTAATGCCCAGGCACACTGTGGCTCCTACCTGCCAAGCTCCAGGGTCCCGCCTATCCGGGCAGAGGTCACCATAATCTTGGCCGAAACGCTGCTGGTCTGGGAACAGAAGGAGAGGGGAGGTCAGTTCCCAGGAGACTGGCACTGTGAATACAAAGGCTCTGCCCTGAGATCGGGGAGCCAGGAGTAAGATCTGTCTCGTCGGGGGAAGGGCTGGGCCCTGCCTGCACTGTCACCTTGCTGACGGCCTGGGGAGGAGGCCAGAGGGGCAGTCCTGGGAAAGGCAGGTTGGTGAGGGTCCCTCTCCTCTCCTGCTGGGGGGATGCAGTAGAATTGCTGCACTTGGCAAAGGGAGGGGGCCCGGCTCATGGGAAATCCAGTCCCAGGCAATCCCATCAGGAGTCAACTCGCTAGAGGGGGTGACCCGGGAATATGAGCTTAGGAGAGCTCACAGCTATTCTAGATCCATAGGCCAGATCCCTCCTCTGTCATCAGTAGGGCAACCACAGTAAGATCTCTCCACTCAGGACCAACAGCCACAAGCCATGCCCAGACTGACCACGCTGAGGAGGAAGACAGGGACGAGGGAGGAGTTGGGTTGGATGACGTATGCCTGGAGATCCACAACAGGTGTAAGCGACAAGTTCCCGGGCGTGATGGTCAGGAACGGAGCAGAAGAGGTTTTAATCTGGAACTTCATCAGCTTGTCTGGGTACATCTTTTCCAGCTGGGGACGGAGCAGAGGAGAGCCGGTCAGCACTGGGGAAGGCGACAGTGGATTCGCGCAAGCTCGGTACGGTGACAAAGCAAAGCCCTGAGAAATGGAATCTGATGCAGCCTTCAATCTAACACCCCCTCATGTTCCTCCAGTGCCCATTGCCCCAGCAAGCGGCGGGCCCAGCTCACCATTTCAAACCCATCGTTCCTGAACACACACTGAGGTATTGGGGGAAGTTCTCATCGTTAATCCAGTCTGGGAATGGGCGACAGCTCACTTGAAAACAACAGACCAAGGCGCTGACACGACCCCCTGCAAACCGCAGTGCCCCGTCGTTTGCGTGTGGCAGACAGGAGCTGGTTCAGCGCCGACGCTCTCAGGGGAGCGGGACCCTTACCTGGGGAATGAAGGCTGAAAAGGTGGAGGTGTTCAAATGGAATTTAAACTCCTTCGGAATCTGTAGCAGGAGAAACACAAAATGTGCCTGAGAGTCAATTCGCTCAGCAATGACCTGCCGTATGGACCAGCACGTGGAAGAGCAGGAGACAAAACTCCACGTTTGGTGCCCGATGAGAGAGAAAACATCCCCCACTCACTTACCCCAGCAGCCCTTGCCCCTACCCGTCCCGGTACTCGGGTGGCCCTCGCCACCAGTCTCTGAGAGCCATGCAGTCATCAAAGGATGTGTCTCACCCCCACCCCAGACAGGAGGGCGATTCGACGATCCCATTTCACAGATGGGCAGGAGAGGCCCAACGACAAGCCCAAGGAAGCTTGTGGTTGGGACGGGAATGGAACCGAGGTCTCCTGAGTCTCACAGCCCCTTACCATAGCATCAGTGATCTCGAAGAGCAGGGCCCCGGCCATGTGGTACACAAAGCCGGCTGTGTTGAAGAAGTAACTGGAGGCCCCGAAGTAAACCATGCGGTCATGATCCACCGGGAGGGCCAGTGCGGGAGGAGCAAAAGGGACGGCAGAGCGATGGGCCAGGGAAAAAAATTCCCCCTAGTGAGGAAAGAAAGGAAGAAGGGAAGAACAGGGGGGAGCTGGAATTCACTTGGCTTTCACTGACCCAGCTCAGGAGCAAAGCATTCAGAGGAAGAGAATAAAAACCAGGTCTACCTACCGTTCTCCCCGCCCTCCACTCACACTAGAGCGTGTTAAAAATAACCCGGGACTGGTTCAATAGAAAGAATGCTAATGCTTTGGAAGGGCCTAGAGCTTGTCATGGGAAAGGGCTCACGTGCCCTGTGCATGACACCAGAGAGGGAGGGATTGCATTTTACCGGTTTTTAGCTGCAGCTAAGTCATTGGAGACAAAGAGAAGTTAAGTGACTTGCCAGTGGCCACAATTCCACACTGAGAGTCAGTGGCAGAGCTGGAAACAGAATCAATGAGTCCTGACTTCCAGCCCCTAGCTCCTAGGATGCTCTGGCACTTGGTAGTTGATGCTTCAGGCCCTAGGGAGTCAGAAATGCTAATGGAACGTACAAATATTTTTCACCAATCTCCCCAGGGTTCCTCTCTCACCTTCAGCTTCACATCCAGAGACTGGGCTGTTGCCACGGGAGGTGCAACCAGGGAGTAATCAATCCCAGACACCTTGTCTATCTTTGCTGTGACTACAGAACAGGAAAGACACAAACGCAATGGGCTGAGATACCAGAGGAGACCACGGGGGGACGAGCCGTTCCCGTGCCCCAGCTGCGACTTGGTGCTGCTGCTTGGAACACCCAGAGCAGCAAGCCAGCGCGGGGTTACCCGTGGCACTGGGAAGTTGGGGAGCCAGGTTTATTCTCCCTTAGCTCAGTAGCCTCAGTTCAGTGACAGGGGCAGGTTTTTTCTGTAACTACCAGCTCTGGGAACTAGCCCTCAGCCTGGAGAGTCAAGCTGGGTCCTTTCTGCTAAAGACAACTGCAGTGGGGAGCCCGGGTCCTGGTCTGGGCATGTTCCCCAGTGGCTGCAGGAAGGAAGCGGGGCTTTGCACCCTCCTGTCCTGAGATCAGCTGACTAGGTCCAGAGCGGGACAGCCTCCACCAGGGAGCTCACACAGTCCATTTGGGGTGATGTGGTGTCCCATGGCCCTCAGTGTGGGCCAGAGGCTAAATGGGGGATGAAAATCAGTGTCCCGCAGCATGTGCCTGGCCTGGGGAAAATACTTGCAAAAATCCAAAGCCATCCCCACGTTGTACCTGGCAGAGTCTGGAGATAGGGCTGCAGCTTGGTGGTGACAGAGCTGGTCACTGCTCCACAGACCTGAGGAAAACAGAGAGGTGACACCTTGACTGGCCAGCGGCTCTGTCTGGAGAGGCTGAGTAACACACGGAGTGGCAAGTCCTCAAACCGCCTCTCAGGTTCTGCAATGTTACACAGTTTTTTACTTATGCAAAAGCCTGCATTTGCACACGCAAGTGACATTTATGCATGCAAATGAGGCAGCGGTCTGTCCGACATGCATGCAACCTGTGTGTGTGGAGGGGGGGGCTGCATGGGGACCCTGACATGCTGCCAGAGGTGTGGAAGGGGAGCTACTGAGACAGATTCTCACCCGGTTTCCCGTGTCCCCTCCAGAGAGGCAGGAGACGAAAGCCTTAAATGGAAGCACATCTCTGATAGGCCCTGGCTTTGCTTCTAACCAACCCATCTGCTCCAATGGCTTCCAGATGGCCCTTTAAAGGCCACTAGATGGCACTAAAAGTAGCTCAATACAATCAGTCCAGTATTTTAAATCTATTATATAAATGGACTTTTCACTGTTCTCCAACTGCCTCCTTCCTGAACGAGGTTCACGTCCAGAGAGGTGGCAATTCGTGCCAGTTAGCCGTGTAGCAATTATTGCTAACAGCTTGTTTCCATGTCTTGGTGCAGGTTTCCTGAGGGGAGGCTATTGTACCGGGCTGTAGGTACCCAGGCTTTGATACTGCGTCCCATTAAAACAAGCCGATAAATGTCTGTAAATCCAGCAATGAGAATTTCTACCGCAAAGCTCCTAAAAATCTCTACGAGTGACAGGCTGTTCAAAGCCTCGCTCTAAGGGGGCTCACTCTTGCTATGAGCTTGGCTGAGGCATGCGAGCTAATTAACAGACCCGCGTGAAAAGAAAAGTCTTTGTTAATTGAGACCAATGATATTAGGCAGCAGCAAATGTTGAATGTTTAGAATTCCGTAGGAACTGTGCACTGACAAGGTGACTGCAAGTCATGGGTTTTTTCACAATACTTTGCAGAATTGATCTCTGGAAATCGAGCTCCAGGACGCCTGTGGACATGAGTCATTTGGAAATTGTGTCAGTGCCGCAGGAAAGCTGGCCAGGGAAGGAGGGGTCACTAACAAGACTTGGTATTCAGTGCTCCTCGCATATCCTACCTTGCCTTCCATGGTCCTCCTGAAGCTGGACTCAATCTTCTTGTGAAAGAGATTGTACAGCCAGCTATGGAGAAAAACACAGTGCGAGAAAGTCATGCTCCTGCCCATGGGAGGAAATCAGAGGAGTGTTTCCTTGGAAAGGGGGGACACTAGGGAATGTTGTCCCCAGAATGTTTTGGATTCAAATCTTGGCTGCTTTGCTTTGTTTTAATACGATGGCTGCATTTGCAAATAGACAGGCTTGTAAAATGTGTGCACCCACATTTCAAGATGGGCTAAAAACGTATCTCTTAATGGGACAACACCGTGGGCCAAATTCAGACCTGGTGCAAGATAATTCATTAGCTCATGAGTTGGTTCTGTATGTTTATTTATTGAATTCATCTCTGATCGACCAATCTCCTGGGCAGTATCAGAGCTTTTCCTTAATTAGCCTCTCTATGCAGCTATAGAACTTCTGTGCCAACCACTCCGTTTACCCCACTAATATTCTGTGACGGAAGGCCGAATGGGAAGGGCCGGCAGTGCTGTTTACAGATCAGTGGACGCAGCAGAGATGGGCTGACTGATCTCCCTGGAGGCCCTGGTAGAAAATGGACTAATCAACATGACCCCCACGCCATGACAATGAAGGGAAGTTCCATACCCAAACCTGCCCGAAATGTGCACCCGAACTTTGGAGATGTGAGCTCCACACTCCGAGGTGGTAACGGTGGGTCTCCCAGAGGTGTCGCTGCCCAGCTTCAGACCAATAGAGATAGAGAGACCCTCGACCTTCAGGTCAAACGAACCACTGTCCCTGCTAGTGGGAAAGGAAGAAGGAGACGAGATCACATTGGCAGCTGGGGTCCTCTGAAAACCCCTGCACGAGATATGCTGGTGGAAAGGGCTTGTATGTTAATCCCTGGAGCACCGATTATTCACGAGGAACATCCCTGAGCTTGAGCAATATTCAGGATCCGTAGTCACTCCGTGGTTTCTTTTTTCCTTTATCCGTCATTATTGCAGGAACTAGGGAGTGGGAAGAACCTATAAGGCCATTGGCTCCATGCCCAGGAGGGAGGCTCGCTGCAGGATTGCGCCCTCCAGTATATTCTCCAGTGCTTCATTCCAACCCGCTCAGAGCACCAGCCTCGGGGCTCCCCCATGTCCCCTACTAGCCATTTTAACCATTTCCAAACGGGCAGAGGGGGAGAACACAGCAAGAAATTCCCTCCACACGTATCCCCATGGCTCTTCCCCCAGGAGCCACGCGACAAAGCCACTAGATGGGTCGCCAAGGGCTGAAGTGCAGAGGCCATGCTGTGTCAGAGGGCTGTAGGACTCTGGAGCAGATCCAGAGAAGAACACAGCCCCCTGCCCAATGCCGTGAGAACGCTGCCCTCGGGAAATGAAAAGCTGGGCTTGGGTACTGGCCTCCAATCATCCCTGTGAACGCTCACGCCAGGGAGACAGGCTCTATGGGTTAGCCCACCCATGGGTGGGCTTTGGGGCCTGCCTCCCTGGTGTAAAACTAGCATGAGAGGAGAGAATCAGCTCCCTCCACATGGGACACAAGTTAGTGGGTCAGGAAATGACAAGGGAAAACAAGTGTGTGTGCACGTGTGTGTGTGTGTGAAGGAGGCGGGGGAAGGGAGATGAATGAGACGGGGCCGTTTTGGGACACAAAGGGTTACATACGCAGGGTCAGACGGCGCTTACACAAATCTCTTCTTCACCCTCCACTTCCCTGTCAGCTGGGCAAAGGCGTTGGCGATGGAGACTTTCAGGCCCACGTTGGGGATCGGGGAAATCTGTGAACTGGGCAGCTGGAAACTGCGAAGATTCAGGCTGCAAGAGAGAGAAATTCTACCAGTAGGAAACTGGCCCTTCCCCAGGAACACTGGCAGGTGAGCAGACAGGCCTTCGGGTCCCCACAGCCACCAGTACTGGCCCAGGACCAAGCAGGTCAGGGGGAACAAACTCCCTCCCTCCTTTAGAGTGACCTCTCCCGGTCAGACCAAGGCACGTGGAGGGGCTGTCCCCCTGGGGCTGTCCCCGCTCCTGTGAACACGCTTTCCCGGTCACACACGTAGCGAGGTGACCTCACTCCTGAGAGAGAGCCCCAAAGTGCTTTTCCCATCACAGGAACCTGCTTGTGTCGGACAGGCTGGGGTGGGTTACTGGTGGTCCCCTGAAAGGAGAGCTCATCCTAGCAGTGTTGGGAGCTCCACTCGGTGGGCTCTGCTCCCGGGGAAGGGCTGGCTCTGGAATCAGACAGGGACAATCGGGGCTGGGGGTAGGTTTCTTTTTGGCAAAACCCATTGGTCCAATTTTGCACAAACGCCATCCCAACCTCGCGGGCCTGGGCTCCGGGTCACATTTGACCTCGTTCCAGCAGGGAGGTTTGGATACACGGGTTTGGCAGAACCATGACAATTCACTTTCCATCGGCAGCTCTTGCTCCACCTTATCCCACCCCTTTGCACCTGGGTGTCCAGCGCGAGAGGAACAGTCTGTCAGGGACATGCCCGCCCCCCGGGAAGGACTCTGCCCCACACCTTGCACTCAGAGCTCATACTGAGGGCAGGGGACGGCTGCGCGGAAGCCCCGAGATCTCACCTGTAGAATGTGTAGTGCACCTTTCCTAAGAACTTGACTCTAAAGGACCCCGAGAAGTCTGGCAGCTTCAGCTTGGCTAATTCCTTCTGCAGGGCAGCGATGCCCTCCTGACGAGCTGCAGGGACGCAAGGGGGACGTCACAGGCTGGCCCATTGCGAGCGAGCTGGATACAGCCCTGGCATATTTGCCATCACACGAGGGAAGTGTCCAAAGGAACAACTAGCTAGTAACTTACCTGCTGATTCAATACGTGAAGGGAGCTGGTTTCCCTCCCACATGAGATTATTAGTGCGAAGCCTTAGAGTGCGAGAAAGAGCCCTAACATTTCAGTTTGAGCTACAGGGGGGCAGGCTGCCAAGGGGAAGGAACCCAGGAAGCAGGGCTGCATGTCACAATGTGCATTAATTCCAGCTCCTCACGGGCACTAGCAAGCCTCGTGCTGGGCAGTCGTTTACACCAGTGCAAAGCAGAGGGAACGCTGGTGTCCGAGGTCCCAGATCTGAGTGTGTGCACACTGCATTCACTGTGACAGTGCAGAGCACTGCACAAGGCCCAGCAGGGCAGGTAGGATGGGCCCAGGGGTCAGCACAGCCCTTACAGGTGTGTGTCCACGGCAACCGGAGTGGGGGCTGCAGGTTGCTCTAGCTTGAATTTAGCTAGTGCAGCTAAACACCGCAGTGAAGGTGCAGTAGCCTGGCCCTGGCGTGGGTTAGCACAGGTCACAGGCCCTAAACTAAAGCTAGTGCGAGCTGCAGTCACAGCTGACTGCAGTGTAGACAGCCCCTTAGGCTGCTGCAGCGGCTGGCCGTAGCCGGGAAGGAAAGGCACTTCCAGCCCTCCAGAGAGCTCGGGGAGATGAGCTGCTTCTCACCCAGTATAGTTCAATCCATGCTGCCTAGGAGCTCGGTCTGCGATTTCACTTCAGTGACGGACTCACTCATCTCAGCCACCCCCAGCCCTGCCCCTACCCAGCCTCCCTCCACGCTGGGTGCTCACTGACCTGGGTGAGTCTTTCTGCTCTTCAGGAGACACCACGCCAGCTAACCAGCCCCATGTGCTGCCGAGTCGGGAAGTACACGGAACAAAAGCTGGGGGCCAAAGGGAGACGGGGGGGGAATCCCCAGCCCCAAATATCCCTCCAAGCCGGGTTTCCGCCACAAGCAGCGAGAACACGGAGAGGACGCTGCCCATTTGACCATCACGCACCCCACAGAGAATATGCCCAGAGAGATGCAAGTTCCGAGTGCCCTAATGGGGTTGCCAGGGTTCCTTCCCCGCCTTCACAGGGAGACAGTGCCATGAAAAGACCTATTCCAGAGACTGCCCCATAACAGGAGCAGGCTGGTCCACACGGTCCCGGGACCCAACTCACCTAAGCCGTGACTAACACCTGCATTTATGGGCTTTCATGTCATGTCCATCCCACTACCCAACTGGTTCCTATCATATCCCCCTTACAATGCACACCTGGCCCCTCTCGCCTGGCTCGGTGTGAAACAGACACTAGTTAGGCTGGGACCCTACCGTAGTCCAGGCCTTTAACCGTGATTCTGGCCACAAAGCCGGGGTTAGTGGCCCTGGTGAGCACCATGCCCATGGCCAGCACCGAGGCAGCCAGGGCCAGGCGACGCGTTGCCATCCTTACAGGAGTGCGGAGGGACCGTCCAGCCGCCAAGACGTGCTGAGCTTGCTGCTGGCCGATGCTCCTCTCCAATCCTGCTGCTAGAACCGGTGAGTTTATAGCAGGGTGGAAAAGGGAACTGAAACGGGCGCCAGGGAAGCAGGAAGTTGCTTTCTGGGGGCCGTCCCCACTTGCACAATTCTCAGCCATGCTCGAGATTCCTCCTCCTGGGGTGGGGCAGAGGCAGACTCCAGGGCACGGGGTGGGGGGTGGCACACCCATGGGACAGGGCTGCTCGGGGCACTTGGAGAGTTTCCGCTGCTCTCTTGCAGCGAGGGTGACACCTGGCTCCACGAACAGACACCTGCTGATAGCCGCCCTGCAAGCCACAGGAATGCAGCTGGAAGGGTCTCCATGGCTACCCAGGTGGCTCCTGGGGAAAGGAGAGGCAAGGACTTTGCATTCAGCACCATGCTAACCTCAAATGCCTCCTCACGGCCCTGGCAACTGGAACAAGCTCCTCACTGGCTCCTGGAGCAGGCCCTGGAGTTCAGCCAGAGGGTTGGGTCTGGTTGCTTTCTTGCACTGTATTTTGCCCATTCCACCCTTGCTCCATTGACAGAGGGCAGGGAGCAGGATGGCGCAGCTTGTATCTCAGCTGGGGGCTGCTCTCACTAGAGGTTTCTCTGGGCAGTTTCTCGCTGGCAAGGAGGATTTTACAGGTCCCCAGCCTGGGAGCAGCTTTTCCCAGTCATTTCTCTCCTCCTGCAGCTTCCTCCTTTTCACGTTCTCAGCACACTCCTCCTGGCCTCAGCTCCAGTAGCCAATGGCCTCACCAGCCGGCAGTGGCCAGTAAGAGTTCTGTGAGGTGGCCCAGTCGGCACGGAGCGAGCATGGGTAGATGGCATGGGCCGGGCCGGGAATGAAGTCTGTCGCTCTTTTCTTCCCTCTGCACCCTGGCTAGGCCAGCGAGCAGCCACGCTGACTGCACGCTTCTGTGAAGGACAGTGGGTCGGGGCCCAGGGTACCAGGCCCAGCAGCATCAGTCTGAAGCCAGGCCGGTAAGGTCTGTCCATCACAGACTTGCACTGTCGCTTCTTGCACTGGAGCTAGCTGCCTGGCTGCCCCGGCCCAGTGAGCCTGCCCCCAGCAGTTCCCCGCAAGCGTCTCCTGCATTGTGCTTTTCTGCCCCAAAGTTCTGCATAAATCATCCACCTGGAGGTACCAGGAGAAGCTGAAGGGGTCCGTGGGACTGGGCCAATAGCGGGGGCAGCAAGATCTCATCCAAATCTGTCCCTGTCATGTTACTGAAATAATCTGGGATCATCTAGATCACTGGTGCAACCAAGGTCCTGCAGGGGCACTAAATCTTATGTAAAGGGGGTTATATAAGGTGTCTACGACCAGGTTATGGTTTGCTGATTATGATTATGCTATCGGTATGTGTGTATCACTTTTGTATTTGAAGTTATGAATTCTGGTTCTACTGTCTGTATCTCAGACTTATGTTTTGTTGCTGAGTAACATTCCAGACAACTTGGTTTTGTCCCCGCCTAGCCTGCTTGATGGCCCATTACGGTCCATCATCTACACAATGGACCCATTGAGAGCTTGGAAAGCTCCAATCCACGTGAGAAGTCTACCACAGGACATGCAAGGTAGCCTGTGGGTAATGGCTGCCACCTGCAAATCTCAGGTGCGCTCAGAACTGGGGGTTTGCCTCAGCCCCCGTCCCCATAAATTACGCCCTGGAAGCAGCTCCTCTCTTTCTGCAAACCGCGGTGCTTTGGTCCTGCCACTGAAGTCCAGCAAATAAGAAGATTCTTCGCCCGTTTCACAAGCGGCTATGGTTTCCTTTGTGCAGAGGCACCTTTCCAGGGGCCCAAGCAGCCCTGCTCCTCCGCAGAACAGACAGTCCCAACCGAAGGAAGGAGAAAGCTCCTCAGAGACGTTCAGTTCCCCTTTCGTGAGGAGCTCCAGGCAGAGCACAGGAAACCCGAGGGCACTGCTGCACGGGCATTGCTACATTCTGTGAATCCCACGGAGCAAACAGGCACCGGAGGCAGCCCCCCGGAGCTTACAGCTGCCAACGAAGGAAGACAGAAAGCGAAACAATTGTGCAAAACTGGTGGCTCTCGACGACCAAGGGCCTGTATTTTGTGTGTGCAGGCTGGAGATCAGCTGCCAGCCAATTTACCATCGCCCCGCTACATGCACCGTGCCTGAGCGGCACTGGCCAGCTCCCTCGCATGTTTTGGTGGTGCAGCCCTGAAAAATGGGGTGCTCTCCCGGCAGGGGTCCAGCAATCTGAGGGTTTGTGCCTAAAAGGCTGGAAACCCACAGCCAGAGTCTGTTTTTCCTTCCTTTTGAGAAAAAGGCCCATGCAGTTGAGTGCCCAAGGAACCTGTGTGCAAACGTGCACAATTTGCATGCAGACTTACTGCATTTGAGGGTGCAGTTGTGGTAACGTGGAAGGTGCAAAGATGCAGTGAGGTGCCTACTTGGCCAACTGCACCTCCAGTAAGACGTGCAAATGTGGGTATCACGGCTGCACGCTGGATACAATGTGAGACCTTCTCAGCCACTGGCCCTCCTGCTGCTGCAGCTAGAGAGGATTCTCCTTCAGCTGACGCGAGAGATCAGAGGGACTTGAGTTTTACCCTGCTGTCTCTGACTGTGACGTCCTGGGAGTCAGCTGCAACTAGAAGACAACAGACAACACAATGAAAGACCCACCCCAAAAGGCAGCTGTTGGCCGTTTTCTTTTAGAGCAGCTGGCAGACGATGAGCCAGCACAGAGCTGTGCTTCAAAGGGGGGCAAACCCCACTGGGATGGTCGGGGCTCCCCAGCAAGGAGAACCCCAAAGCCTCTCAAACGAGAAAACTTCATTCATCAGCCCCACGGTCACGTGACATGTCAATCAAGCAGCTCCCCATAGCCCCCGCCAACGAGTTACCATGGGGAAGGGGGTGTCTCTCTTGTAGCTGAAGCAGACAAGGCCTGTTAATTCAGAGCTGAAGGTCATGACTCCTACGACACACTGCCCCTCCTCCCCCTCTGTACCGCGGGGTGCAAGAGCGCTGTTGCATGGTGTCGTTTCTCCGTCCGACCCACCATTTGCTCTAGATTGAGCAATTCACCAACAAGCCACCGAAGGCCTCGGTTAGTGACACTGCAGGTGTTTGAGTTCAGTTTGGTAACAAATTTCACAAATATGCAGAAGTGGAGCACGTCAGAACCAGAGATCCTGCTTCGTGCAGAAAGGTGGGGAGAGAAATAGAGGAAGTGCAAACAGACAATTTCCCACCGGCACTCCAGAGCTTTCTAAAGGTGACCTGCAAACCTTTCCACATCCCTGTGTTTGTCACACAACAGCTGGTGGCATGACTAGCACCTAAGGCAGAAGACTGGTCCTTGCACAGCTCTAAGTGATAGAGAGGACAGTGACCTGTGCAAGAAAAACAGTTTTGCTAACAGTCCCTGGGGTGAAAGGCCTGTGCACAGTTTCACCAGTAGATGGTGATCTCTCCCTTGCACCACCATGTCTTCAGGCTCTGCTTATCCCGGCAGCGGCTGCCCCACCCCAGAGCAGATTGTAACCTGCCTAGTGTCTGTTCATTGTTAGCATGAGAACAACCCTGCACAAGCACGGGAACACAGCAAGTTCCTTCTGAACAACTCCCCTTTCACACCCCCATCTACACAACGCTACAGCAGCACAACAGCAGCTGGCCTTGTCCGCCCCCGGAAAATGGCCTAGCGGGTGTGAGACCTGCAGAGATCAGCCCCACCTCAGTGGGCTCCCACTTCCTGTATTCCTCAGGAGCGCTTGGCTGCATTGCAGGGAAACCATCCACTGCCTGGCCCCGCGCGCTGAGACATGGGCCCTGACACGCTGTGATAACGCCAAGCCCTTTTCTAACAAAGCATTGAGCTTCCGACTCCTGGCAGGAAGGTGAGAATTGCTGTCCCCTGATCTATAGACAGGGAAACTGAGGCACTGTGACAAGCAGGCAGGAGGCTGTACATGACTCTGAGGGAAAACTGCTCTGATCGGGATACCTGGAGCTGTAACCTGAGATGAGAAGGGGGAGGGGAGTTGACACCTAGGGCCCGGGAAGTGAACAAAGGAAGACAGACGGGTGGAGGGATTTTGAGAGGGTAGAAGCTGTCTGGGGAAGAGAGGTGGGGAGCCCGGATTCGGGGTCTCATCTCCCTGCCCCCCAGAAGGGCCTGACTAAGGGGGCCTGTTTGTACTGACAAGCTCTGAGTTGGATTGTGTTCCTGGCATCTCCAATAAACCTTCTGATCTACTGGCTGGCTAAGAATCACTGTGAATCCCAGGAAGTGGGGGGTGTGGGACCGGGACTCCCCCACACCCTGTGACAGGCACATAGGAATTAAGCAACTTGCCCAGGCTCACACAGAGAACAGGCCTGGGACTAGAACCCAGGAGACGCTTGGAAGTCAGCTTTGGCTCTGCCAGGCCCAGCCGCCCTATTCTCACTTGCAGGCAGCACGGTCTGATCTGCCAGAGGGGGGTGAGTAACCAAGGGGCCCACACCAGCCGGTCCAAGCTCTTTAACTAGAAGCTGGGTTTTCCCAGCTGCCCCCGTCTAGCTACTGACTGCAGACAGAGCAGAAGGGATTCCAGGGGAACAGGCTGTTCTCCTGTGACAGTCCACAGCTATTTACATTTGCACCTGTAGTTCATGACTGGCCCTCTGCAGCCTTCCCCAGCTCTCCTGTCCCAGGGGCTGCGCACACGTCTTGATTCACACGGCCTGGCTGTGGCTATGGCGTGTTACTGCTCATGTCAGACTGGAGGGAGGTCTCAAATGGGGTTCTACAGGGATCTCTTCTGGGTCCGGCACTGGTTAACATCTTTATTAATGACCTGGATGGAGGTATAAAGAGCACACTGAGCAAGTCTGCAGATGACACAAAGCTAGGGGGGTTGCCAATACTTTGGAGGAAAGAGCTAAAACTGAGAGGGATCTTGATACATTGGAGAACTGGGCTGCAGACAACAACATGAAATTCAGCAAAGAGGAATGTGAGGGGCTCCCCTCAGGGAAGGAAAACCAAGAGCACGAACACAGACTGGGGGAGAACTGGCCTGGCAGCAGACGGCTGAGAGGGATCTGGGAATTGTGGTGAGTCACAACCTCAGCATGAGTCAGCAATGCGAGGCTGTTGCAGAAAAAGCAAATGCAGTTTTCGGCTGCATTAACAGAGGAGAGCGTGCAACTCCCAGGAGGTGAGGGTACCGCTCTGCTAGGCACTGGATAGGCCTCAGCTGGAGTACTGCGTCCAGGTTCAGTCACCAATGTCTAGGAAGGCTGTAGAGAAACTGTCAAGGATCCCGAGGTGAGCGACAGAGATGATCCGAGGGATGGAATGCAGCCATAGGAGCGAAGGCTGAAGGAACTGGGTATGGTTAGTCTGGAAAAAAGGAGATTAAAGGGGGACATGAGAGCAGGCCTCAGATCCCTGAGAGGCTGCCAGAGAAAAGCTGGAGCAAAGCTTTTATCTCTGCCCCAGAGCGCGGCCAAGAGGCGATGGGATGAAACTGCAGCCCAGCAGATTTAGATTAAATCTCAGGAAAAACTTCCCAGCTGTAGGAACGGTTGTCAAGGGAACAGGCGCATGGGGAGTCATGGAGGCTCCATCACGGGTGTTTTTCCAAAGGAGGCTGGAGCCATCTGTGTTGGGTGGGTCGGACACCCCAAAGCCTGCACCTCGGCCGGGGGTCGGACTAGCTGACCCTTGCGGGCCCGTTTAACCAGCGACACCTCTCCTCTGCGGACTTGGCAGGGTGCGTCACCGCCCAGTGCTACAGTCCCCGCCTGTTCTATTGTACGGGCTGCGGATGAGCATTGGCCTGTTTGATCTGCGTGGGAATCACACTCTCTGTTCTATTTGCTCATTCTCCAGGCCACCGTCAGAGGCTCGGGGCCACAGTACCGCCTGGGTCCGTTCACTTTCTGGGGTTCAACCTCTTTCCCACTCCCTCCCAAACGAGTACAGAGAGCTTTCCCGGAACCCCCGGCCTCTTGGGCCTGGGGTGTCACAGCTCAGATGCTGGGGGCTCTGGTAATTGTGTGATGGGAAGTAGCTTTCTCAGTAACTTGGGCCATGGCCTGGTCTGGGGGCTGTTAACCGAGGACAAGCCAAACAAGTCAGCAGTGAGGGGGTGGTGCAGACTGAAGGCAGGACTGGGAATTCCCCCGGATTGTGCCGTGTGTGTTGACGTTGGGGGAATGAGAGCTGCTGTGGGGCTGTCCAACCAATAACAGGGCTGAGGCTCAGAGAGCAACAGCAAACCTGGGCCAGGTCCACAGGGAGCTGGGAATACAACAGGGTCTGTCTGGCCCTGCCAGCCAGGGCCGAGATCTCACCGGGAACCTGGGACAATATAGGTCACTCCAAAGATAGGGGATGCTGGCCAACCTACGGAGAGCTGTTTGTACCCTTACCCAGGGTACTTGCAGAGGAGTAACACTATTCTTATACTCCTAGCCTCAGACACACACAAGTTCCTCGCTGGAAAGCTCACAGACCCATGCCTGAGAAGAGGATGTCCCGTCCTCCCCAGCCGCAGCCTGAACTAGCAGCTGAGCCCAGTACAGGATTTTCCCCAGTTCCACCTCCTGCTCCACAGGGATTTACCTCTCTGCTGGTTGCCCTATGCACCCAAAACATACTGCTGGGGAGGGTTGCATGACCACGCTTATAGCTTTCCTTTGCTTCCCCATCAGAAAGTCATTTTTCTGCGGGAAAGCAAAGAAATTTGCAGGGGACATAAATTCTGTGCAAGTGCAGTGGTGCAGAATTCCCCCCGGAGTAAAAATCTCCCGTGGGGAGAATGTAACCACATTGCTCTTGCTTTTGCTCTCTCTCTGTGCTGTTTTCAAGTTTGATTTACCAGCCCCAGCATCACCATCAGCTGTCGCTGCCTGTACAGCCACTGAGCTCCATTCCAGTGGTGTCTAAAAATACAGTTTTAACAGGACGGGGAGTGGAGTCTTTTTCTGCTATTGTTTTCCCAGCTGCAGGATCAGTCTGTCTCCTGAACATGACCAGGGTTCAGCCTGTTCCTGGAAGCTAGTGGGGACGTCGCTGGTTTGGGATGATGTTACAGAGTGAAATGAGAACAGCTGGCCAGGTCATCAGAACTCCAAGAGACCAGGAGCCATTTGGGGATACAATAAATAAAGAACAGCTGGGACAATTCATGCACTGGAGGCAGGGCAGGGCTTGCATCTCTTACACAAAGTGCAGGGGTAGTCCCTGGGGAGCTCTGCCAGGCTACATATGCCTGGCGCCTCTAGGGAGAGGGCTTCTTCTCAGGGCCGGGTTAGGGGGCATCTGCCACACATCAGTCAATTAATCCTCACTGCACCCGAGCGAGGCAGGCCAGCGTATGTCACCTCTCTCTACAAAATGTTCTTCTGAACCCCAAAGGGCCAGTCCCATTGGCAGGTCAACATTAAGTTGGATCTTACCCAAAATCCCACACTGCCAGCCAGTCCTTTAGTGTCTGAAACTAGAGGTTTATTATAAAGAAAAAAGACCAAGAAGAGAGCTGTTAAGTAGTAAAGGAACCACCCACACAGAGAGACCTCAGAGTCCATCCGTCAGGTTCCTCGCAGCGTTGGTGAGTTTGCTGACTTGTAGAGTCCCTCTGGAACACAGCCACAGCTTGGATGGGTCATTTTCTGTCCTTTGTTCTGAGCTCTGTTTTCAGAGAAGTTACTCCAGAGATGAGAAGCAGGAATGAAGACAAAATGGAGATGACGCAGCTGCCCTTTGTATTCCTGTTGCCATGTGCCTTGTACTTCCTGTGTTCCAAACACAAGCTTCACAGCACATGGCATTGAAAGGCCTTTGAGTTCTGTCCACTGGCTGCTCCTACATAGCTTGCGGAGTCATGAGGTGCATCCCCTGGCTCTTTTCAATGGGTTCATTGTTCAGCTGATGTCCCTTGATGGGCCTAGTGCGATGTGGGATACCAATCTGCCTGGGAGTGTCACCCAGAAACACAGCCCACGTTTGAAAATACAGGCGTACCCTACGGATCTGTAACTCACAATACACAAGTGATACAAACACAGACACAAGCTAGGCTTACTTGGCAGTTTATAACATTTTTGCAGATACCTCACCCGGCCTATCTGCCCAGATTCACTGCAATTTTCTAATATGAGTATCAACAATTTCATCAAGTGCCCCACACAGTCCATCCAGCGTCCCAGTCAGAACGGCCCCTTCTGGCCCTATGGCCTGTGGAGCTGATGGAGGGTGGCTCAGATACGCACACATGGCAGAAACAGATGCTGCAGCCTACTCCAGAAGATCCCACGAGGATCACGCAATGCGGCTACAGCCTGAGTCCTAGAGCTCAGATCTGACTCAGGATCCAAAGCCGAGCCTTCCCCACGCTCAGGAAGGAGCCTCACCGTTCGGGTCTGTAGGGGGGCGGCACTGGGGCTCGTCCCTCTGTGGGGCGGTTGGGCACCACACCGCCTCGCTACACACCCCTCAGCCGGGTTGGGGAATACCCGGGCCTGGGGCTCAAGTGCTCAGCCTGGCCTGAGCAGCGTCAGTTCAGCACGCCCTAGCCCTGAAGCAGGGCGGGCAACACACCCACAGGGTAGAGTCAGGTCTCAGACCCTCAAGCAGGGGCTGAGCGGCACCAGACAGCTAGCACTGGCGTCTGGCCGAGGGGGAGACTGGCACCCACGGTTAAGGGTGGCAGGGGGGACGCAGGCCCACCCGCTCCACTGCGTCCCGGCCCGGGGCCCTAGCAGCGGTAACAGGCCAGCTGCAGTCAGTGGGGATCCGGACCGCAACACACTGACATCGGTTCAGACTCATTCCCCGGGCCACTTCCTAACTCCCCCTCAAAGGGTACTTGGTTAGGCGCGGTGACTTCCGTGGGCTCCTCCGAGTCGCTGTCTGGAGGCAAGGCGGCAGCTCCTCGGGGTAGCACGGACGGGGGAGGCTCGGTCCCTCTTCCTCCGGGTAGCG
>ML677360.1:28864376-28914922 GCA_007922305.1 Dermatemys mawii
GGGTAGCACGGACGGGGGAGGCTCGGTCCCTCTTCCTCCGGGTAGCGGGCGCAGGGCAGGCTCGGCCAGTTCCCGGGCTCAGGCTGGGTCCCTGGGGCTTCCCGGTCAGGAGCTCTGGTCGTGGCCTCTGGCCCCTCTGGTGGTTTCCTCCAAAGTGAGCTCCGGGGCCGAGCTTTTATACTTCCGGGTCGGCCGGCTGACCTCTGGGGGGTGGGCGCGGGTTTCTCCAGCTCCGCCCCCTTTGGCCTCTGGGGAAGCTCGTCCCTCTGCGGGGCGGTTGGGCCCCACACCGCCTCGCTACAGGGTCCAACACAGAAAGGCCCACGCTGTAGCGCTGGGATTGGAACACGGCTCTTGGCTCTCGGGTTGGGTTCACATCCACCCTACCCCAGCTCCCCCATTCGCCTGCTCCCCACTGGTCAACCACACGGCGGCGAATGACGTCATCTAGACACACCACGGTGGTGATCTCATGCCCTGAAAAATACTCTGCTCCCACGTGATGCATGGCCCCTGTGCTGGACCCCCTGCCCCGTACACACACACTCCCTTCCGCTCAGTGACGTGATGTCCAGGCCCCGCGCCGGAGACAATAACCACCCAGAGCTGGGAAGGACGACTTTGCAGAAATAAAAATAAAAATGCAGGAATGACGACCCCAGGGAGACCCTGGCGGGAGGGCTCCAGCCACCCCGTTGGCCCTGAATGGGGGCTCTGTGCCTGCGAGGGGCGCAGAGAGAAAAGCCACATACAGGCGCTCAACAGCTGTTCGGGCAAAGCCAGACAGAGACGGGGGGAGTGGGAGATAAAAGTGAGGGAGAAACAGAGAGACCCACACAGAGACCCTCACCCCCTGCCCTCCCTGCAGGCAAACGCTGGATGCTCCTGGGACACTCTGCCTGTCTCCAGCTGGATCTCATCCGGCCCGATAGCCTGATTTCTGCAGAGTATCCCTCCTTTCCACCCCATCACTGGGGACCCAGGGGCCTTGGGGGGAGATGGCCCAAGCTGGCAGTGGCCTGCATGAAAGGGATCCGTGGTGTGCTGCCACTCCCTCCTGCATCTGCCCACTCACGGGATCCCATTCTTACCTGCAGACTCACGGCCCGTGGCCCATGCCAGGGGCTCCGTCAGCCTGGGGCCTGGCTGCGGGAGGCTCCGGGAGTTACGGGGAAGTTCTTTCATGCTGATCATACTCCTACCTGCCGCTCCTGGTTTCAGTTCTTTCATGCTGACCGCGTTAGTCCCTCCTGCCCTGGGCTGCCGCTGGTCCCAACCTGCAAGGCGGTAGCTGCTCTCGATCCCCCGTCAAGGTTTTGCACAGCCCTTTCCCCGGGTGCGCCTGTGCTCCTGACCCACTGAGCGGCTGGCGACCCCTGGGACACGCCGTCCAGCGGAGCCGATACCTCTGGGATCAACACCCAGCCACTGATGTCCCCGGTGGGCAGTGGTGGACGCTGTGTATGTCAGTCTGCCCCGGGTACGTCTCTAGGACTCCCGGGGATGGGTCCCCGCAATAAGCTGAGCCGCTTATGATTCTTTCCCAGTGAATTGTGGGAGAATGTGTCTGTCCTGGGCACATGGTGGGAATTGTGAGACAGCAGCATCAGCCCCCGAGAGCTCTCCCCTGTGTCCTCGCTGCAAACCAGCCTGAGTAAAAGCGGATCCTGGGCTCAAACCCCAGCCCCACTCAGGCTGAGAGTACCAGGAAGCTCAGGGGACAAGAGCTGGGGTGTGGATGGGGAGAAGGGGAGGGGGGTAACACCAGGCAAATCTGCAGTGAAGCTCCCTCATTTCTTCCGCTAACGAGCTAACCCCCCTGCAGCTCAGGGGACGCTGTGGCTGACTCCACCCTGAGCAGGAGAGGATGAAAGGAGAGACAGAGACTAACCGGTTCAGGGAGAAACGGCTGCCCTAGACAGGGGAACAACTGCTGTGCTGCTCCGGGGACAGGTGTTCGGCTCGCCTCTCCCTGACACGCAGCGGGAGGCCCAGCTCCGCATCGCTGCCCATCGCCAGCAGCCTGATGCAGCCCAACCCAATGGGACCGATGGCTCATCCAGGCAGCTCACTGCCCCAGAGGCCCTTGGACCTCGGAACCTGAGCGATCATGCTGCAGCCGTGGAGAAGGGGCTCCAGCTGCTAACCAACTCGCAACCCCCCGAAAGGCTTCCCTTGCCACGGAGCAGCCTGACCCCTCCCCCACTCCTGTTTGTTTTCATAGCGCTCTGTCCATCCCCTGCCTAATCCCTGGACAAAAGTTTGTTATTGCAACTGCCTCCCCCTCAGCCAGCTGTTCCAGGATCCACAGAGCTCCGGTACCAGAGGCCCTTTCCCAGAGCTGCCTGGACCCTCGCTGTCCAGATCACGCTGGATGCTTGATCTCCAGCACTGCAGGGCTGGAGTCACCTGACTCCGCTCTGACTAGCCCTGCAGGTTTTCTGAACTGTATGGGCCAGTTCACCACTGAACTACTTACAAAGACAAAAGCTGTGTATGTGACCAAAGGGCCACAGACCAGCAGCCTTCTCAGCCACAGAATGGCATCCACGATGTGCCTAGTGAGAAAGCAGGAAGAATTCAATGGAGGTTTTGATTATATTGGACTTTTGACAGGAGAGCCAGTACAAATCCACCTACGAGACAACGGTGAGCCATACAGTGCAGAACACCTCTACCAGAGAGACCATGGAAAAGACTAGCTGCAGCTATATGCATTCAGAGGCCATCATTACCTGGTCACTGTGGACTGTTTTCCCAGACATATAGAAGTAACATACCTGAAAGATACAACATGTGGCTGTGTTACCAAGAACCTGAGGTGCACTGTTGCTCACTTTGATATTCCAGAACAAATAGTGATGGGCATTGTTTCAGGGTACTTGGGGTTCCGTAGGAACGAGGCACACACACAGCTGCTAAATAAAAGTGGTGAGTTTATTTGAAGGCAGAAGTGACACACCCGCAATGGGGGCTTCCTTTGTTGCTGCCGCTGAGACGGGGAAACCGACACACCAGAGCAATGCTCGGGATGAAGCCCATTGCGGGTGTGTCACTTCTGCTCTCAAATAAACTCACCACTTTTATTTAGCAGCTGTGTGTGTGCCTCGTTCCTACGGAACCCCAAGTACCCTGCAACATCTGGCGCAGCGAGCAGGGTCCCGTGGAACGATGCCCCTCTGGCCAAAGGCTAAAAAAGCAAAAAAAGTTGTCGCTGTCCCTGCAGCGCATACCAAAATGGCCCCCAACGAAGCGATGGGGGCCGGTTGCGCAGGTGGTTGCCGGCTGGGCGGCCCCGGCGAATTGGCCTAAATACCACCAGGTTGCTGGGGTCACGCTGGTGCAGCTCGTGGAGGGACTGCCCTGGCTGCGGGCCAGCTGGCGGTCTGGGACGGAGCGACGCGCTATGGGTGAGTTGGCGTGGCTGTTTCTAACTGCACTCCGGGCCCAGAACAATAAGCTTCTGCTTCTGCAAAAGCTTATAAAAGGTAAAACGCAAAAGTGTTTGGCGCAAGCAAAGGCGCGGGCGGCAGCACAAAAGCTGGTGACCTCGCAGGCGAAGAGGGCTCAAGCCCTCACGCGCCGCTGTAAGGCACTCGTAGCGTGTATTGCCAATAAGCAACGGGTAGAACAGGGGCAAAAGCCCGTCACGGTCGCCCAGGCCAGGGTGGTCACGGCAGCCCCTTCGTGGAACCCTAAAACCTAAAATAGCAACATTTAAAGTTCCTCCTCAGCTTCAAAAAGTAAAAAGGCTGACCCCCCCCCACAAGCGCGCCCGGTGCAAAAGTTGCAAGCAAAGGGTGGTTCACTTCAAAAAATTGTCCGTACCTTCAAAACAAGTAAACTACAAAAAAATATAAAAAATTTTCATTAAAAACAAACAAAAAAAGCAAAAGCCGGCGCGCCCGGTAAAACTGAGCGCCCCGATAAACTAAAGTCTTCCACATGCCTTATAACGGGGAGGCGGTTCCCCCATCCGGTGCACAGCCATGCGCCCGACCCGGGAGGCGGGGGACCGCCGCCTCTTCGTCCCGCTCACAATCCGAACCCAGCACATCCTGGCCTTGCTAAACACAGAAGCCAAAATCACCATCCTCCACTCCATGCAGGTGGTGGGGCGCTCGACTGTAGTACGGGGCCTGGGTGGCTCAAAAACACGGGCGTTCACCGTGGCTGTCACTCTCACCCTAGGTAAGGCGCCGCCCTCCCGTGCAATGGTGCTAGTGGCACCCATCAGTAAATACATTTTAAGTATTAATATTCTGCAAAGGCAACAAATAAAAACGCAGTACGGCCTCTTTGCTTTTGGCCTGCAGGCCTCCCCTGGCATGCAGTCATTGATTTTGCCAATGCTTTTTTCCAATTGCTATTGCTTCCAAAAGTTAAAATCAGTTTGCATTCACCTGGCAAACGCGCCAGTAACAGCAAAAATAAAACGTTAAGTGCTGCAACCTGTGAAAACCAAACTAATACCTCCCTCCACTGGGAAGCGGGAACCGCTCTCTCTGTAACCTGTGTCTGCTCTCCCCCTTTTTCACAGGTGCAAAGCAAAGCAACAACAACCACAAAGGGCACCCCCACCCCACCCCGGCCAGTGTCTAATAAACTAATCGCAAAAAAAAGCTAAGGCCGCAACCATCCTCGCCACAAAAAAAGGCTGGGCTGTTGTGTTGCCAAAGCAAAAAAACTGCCCCCAAACGGCCTCATGGCACTGCCTAACCCAGCGCTCTATTTTAACGTTTTTGCAGGATTTTCTATATGTTGCCAACAGCATAACTGCAAACACATGGGGAACTCTGGCCCAAAGTGCCCTTAATGCTACTGCTTTTTGCCCCTGTTATTTGTTCTGCTCTACCCTTTCACTAAAGTCTCTTAAAAAAGCGCCAAAAAAAAATGTAAAATACCAAAAAAAATTATAATGGTGGGGAGCTAAAAGCGCTCTCCCCCCCAACTCCAAACAAAAATGTTATCAGTCACGCTGCTATTATTAATTGCTCCTCTGTTATCACATACTTTGCATACCAGTGCTCTCCGGTTCCCATTGCCTGCTCGCCTTATGCAATACTAATAAAACACCTGCTTGCATTATATAATACTAACAAAATAAAAATAAAATATTAATTATTCATAAAATATGCATAAAATGCAAATGTTCCTGTTATTTCTCTGCCTATGTTCCCACGCACGGTGGGCTTCACCCCAAACATTGCTCCAGTGCGTCGGGCTTTCCCCGTCTCAGTGGCAGCAACAAAAAAAGCCCCCGTTGCAAATGTGTCACTTTTGCCTTCAATAAACTCACCACTTTTATTCAGCAGCTATATGTGTGCCTCTTTCCTACGGAACCCCAAGTACCCTGTAACAGGCATGGACCACAATTCACTGCAACAGAATTTAAATCACTCTGAACGAAACAGGATTTTGATCATACTCCTAGCAGCCCATATTACTCACAAGTAAACAGAGAGGCTGAGGGAGCTACAGACAGACAGGAAAATCCTATAGTAGGAAGACCCATTCCTTGTTCTCCTGAGTTACAGAGCAAGATCAATAGCAGCTATATCAATAGTAGACGACTCAGAACTACTGTTCCAACTTTGGAAATGAACTTGTGTCCATCATGACCAGATATGAAGAGAGTAGCTCAATCAGATAAAAAGGCTGAAAAGAGCTTCTGGACCCTTATATCATAGACATCCTTCAGTCAGAGAACGGTCAGGTCTAGAACCTGGTGACCATGTACATGGAGAAAAAGGATGGACAATTCCAGCTGTCATAAAGAAAAAGAATTTGGTGCTCAGATGGTATGTGATAAGCGACTGACATTGGAGAGTTCACCAGAAACCACTGACACCTACAATTTGTTCCTCAAAGAGAACAATCCACAGAGCAAACTCAACAGACAGCAGATGCAGAACAAGACGCCGCCGCCTGATGGATTCCAAACCAATCACAGCCAGACATTGCAATTAATGGACAGCCCGAGGACCCCGTTGTTACGGGTTCAGGACATGTAATTAGAAAACCGGGACGATTCAGAGACACTTCACAAACCGATCCATAGTGAACTTCGATGACAGCCTGGTAGTGAAATACTGTAAGGCTAGGATTGCAGAACTTGAAGGCGGAGGTGTGATGGACACAGTGTGACCCTGGTGACACAGCGTGTAAAATATCTTATGTGAGCTCACCTCCGCCTGCCCTGGCAGAGCAGTAAAGGATCTTATGATGAACACCTCTGGTGTGTACAAGTACGGTCTGTAGTCAGTCCATCTCTGGTACAGACATACATGACGGACAATTGATAAGACAGGCAGCCAGCACGGTCCAATGGAAAGAGAATAGGACTGGGCTGGGAGTTAGGAGACTTGGTCTCTATTTCAGCCACTGACTCACCATGTAATCTAGGGCAAGTCTCTGTGCCTCGGTTTCCCCACCAGTAAATGGGGATAATGACACTTATCTTCTTTGTGATGAGTGGCTGAAAAGTGCTAAGAATGGACAGATTTCTCTATAACCCAGGTCACCGCAGACTGCAGCGGCATTCTGTATTAGGATTCTGCAGTGGTTTCCTCCCAGTACAGTTTTATGATCTACTTTTCCCAAGAAAACTTTACTTCCAAAAATGCTCCGTTGGAATTGGAGCAGGGCAGAGACTGGTCGTGTCCTGCCTGTAGGAAGGAACGTCTCCTTTAATTGCTCCACTCTCACTTTCCTTCCCCATCATCTGAGTCCCAGCTTGGCAGCCCTGAGCCTGGAAGTGGATGTTGCCACATTACAAAGGAAATGAGTGGCCAGTTAAGCAAAGCTATTTCACACCGGCCGGAGGGGAGATTTCAAGGCCCTGGCTGGCCTGCCCCTTCCAGGAAGAGACAGAGAAAGAAACCACTTTGGAGGGAAATAGAACAGTTAGAAACACAAGCCTGCGTGGGCGGCTTGTGTTCATCTTGGCAGGCAACACGGGCCAGATTCTCCCCGGTGGGACTGCACTGAATTTTGCCTGCATGGCCACTTGGTTTTAAGATGCTTCCCCTGCCTGGTTTGCTCTTACCCCAGTTCTTGGGCTGGGTGGGCATGCTAAAAGCCTGTCTAGATGCACAATGGGAGCTGCTGTTCCTGGGGTCTGGCTTGCTCTGTGAATGTTTTGCAGATGAAGCAGCACTGGCGTGAGCTAGACTGAGTTTAAGACGTCTTTCCCAGACAGCCCCCTCCCTTCTTCCCCCTTTCCACTCCCTCTCCCTCCCCTTCCCAAGCAGGGCTTGCTCTTTTAGACAAGAGCTGAGAGGTGGGTGGCTGGGTGGGAAGGATCCTCTCTGGCTCACTCTGGTCGGGAATGGGAAGGAGGAACGGAGCCACCTCTGCCCCTTGTCTGGCTTCACTGCAACTTTTCTAGGGCACCTGGATTTCATTGAGGATCCGCCAGAAGGAAAAAAGAGCGGCTTGCGTGGACTGGAGAGAGTGACAGGGCAACTAGATGCAATAGGAAAACTTCTAGCGTCCAGGGAGAAGGGACAGTTACCTCCTTGCTCCCACCAGCTTCCCTGCCACTTCCTGGCAAACCATGGTAATGCCTTCTGCTTTTGTACCTTTTTAATGGCTTTTCCCACTAGCTTTCCCTGTCTGCTTGTCTCCTCTGTCCCCTGCTGCCAACACAGACCGCACACCTGACCCTGCAGCAAACTCCTGGCAGTAGCCTGCTGCTTTAAAGCTCTCAGTGCATGGCGGGGGCCGTCCTTTCCCAGGCCCTGTCTTTCTTTGTGCTTGTGCCACGCAGGGCACAGCGGTCAGCCCTGAAACACTAACACTCAGGTGTAACGCCGCTCCTTGCTGAGTGGGGAGGGGGAGACAGGCTGACGACAGAGCTCGCTTCTAAAACCATTTGTGCCTGGGAGGATCCCTTCTCACGCAGAGACCATGTCTCCAGCAGATTGTCAGACGTTTGGCACCAAGTAGAAAGAAGGGCACAAAGATCGCTAGCAGCTGTTTGGATGGAAGCATGTGGGACTGCAAACCATTGTGGTTAAAACCTCCCTGCACGCCCTTGTTATGGTTGCAGGGAATTAGAGCCAGGGAATGTGTGTTAATAACTTCACCCCTTCTGCCTTTGCTCTGCAGGGATGATATTCCTTACTCCGTCGGTCCCTACGCTAGAGCTCTCCAGAGCTGCATTATTGTTAGTGGCTCACTGTGCCACCTTGAGCGGCTGTGATGTGCTGGACAGGCCTTGTCTCTTGCCTTTCCGGATGCTTTGACTGGATCCTGCAGTCCTTACTCAGGCTAAACTCCCCTGATGTATAAACTGCAGCCGCGGGAGTGGGATTGTTATTGGCTGCTGGTTAGTGCTCTCAAACCTCTGCATAAGGGAGAGGGAGCCATACGCTTGGTGACTTGAGAGTTAAATGAACAACCTTACTGTGCCAAAACTGTATTTATTGTGACAATCTAGCCCTTCCCAGAGATCCAGACAGAACTTTATAAAAACAGATGGGGGCTTGGGGGAAACATCATCGCTCTGTTTTAAGTACACTTTAGGTTATTGAAATGGAAATAACTTATAAAATCTCCGTCTCTTTATGCTCTTAGCAACTTTTGTTTTCTTTTTGCACTTCACTTAAATTGGTCAAAGAAAGTCGACTGGTCAGTTCCCTTTGGTTTCTAATCACTCCCTAGTTAGTGTCCCTTTTCACCTCACGTTTGCATGTGGCTGCTGCTCTCTATTCACAGTCAAATCAGACTCGTTTACTGATAAGATTTCGTGAAGTCATTTTGTCATCGCTGGCCAAATCAAGCCTGGTACAATTGCCCTTGGTGGAATTACACCATGGATAAAGTTGGGTCATTGGGGTTTGTAAAATCCCACTCTCCTCTTCTCTCTCTCTCCATGGGACCCTCAAATTCAGTTGACAATTATCTTTAACCCTGGTTTAAAAGGGCCCTGCTGCTACACAAATGACAGTGTTAGGATCTAAACTGGTTCATTGCAGGGGAGCGGGGGTGGATTTGGGCTTCTTCATCTCTGTTTTATTACAGCACCCAGACACCTAGTGAATTCAGTACCTCACCAGCTGGAAAGAGGTGGCGAAATTACAGAGCTGAGATTTGGGAGTAAGAGCACCAGCTGCTCCGTTCACTGTCCCATCCAACAGACCAAGGAAAGGCTGAAGTGCCATGGTACCCAGACAGCAGGACAGAAGGGAAAGATGAGGCTGACTCATAAGACAGTCTGCAAAAGAGTAGGATCCCCATGCCCCAAAGCCACTCAATCAGGCCTCTTCTGACAAATCTGACTGGGGAGAAAACCAAGTATTGGGCAAGTGTCTGTTTGCGGGGGACATCAGATCTCAGCAGAGGCGAGGAGGCCAGCACTGTATGGGCTCATAGCTCTCTGCCTCCCCCATCCCCGCTAGAGGAGGTCCCTGCAGGTCAGGGCAGAAGCAGATTGGCACAAGCTTGCTTTGCAGCCCTGCACCCAGGCTGTGCGGCCTTAGCGTAGCAGATGCTTCCAGCATTGATGGAAGGGGTTTTTCCACTGCTGTAGGGGATCCACCTCCCCAGGCTGACGGAATAATCCGCCCATTGACCAAGCCACCTCTACACCAGGGTGAGGTTGGGTTAACCACAGTGCTCAGAGGGTGTGAATTTTTCACACCCCTGAGCGCCATAGCTATGTTGACCTAATTTCTATGCACAGACCAGGCTTAAGCCTGTCCAGCATGACACAGCCTTCCCTTTAAAATGGTAAACAGGAATCTCTGCAACCAGGCCAAAAAGTGAGAATCTAACTGCAGGGAGGATCTATCTGGGGATACTCGGGGAAGCTCCTCAGAATTAGCTACAAGGTGTGACGTTAACGTGCATTAACTAAAACCCATGAAACCTAATGAAGCTAAGCTGGACAAAGGCAGCTTTACTTCTGAAGTAGTGTGTCTGCATGGGGGTTTCATCTGCTTTAACTAGCGTGCTCTGAATTCACACCTTGAGATAATTCCACTTAACTTCCCTGAGTGTCCCCATGTGGACATGTGGGTGATAGTCTCATCGCCTCAGTCCCCGAGTGTGACAGCCACGGATCCCGCAGGGGCCATTGCTGATCCAGCTCTTGGTTGGAAGAATGGGCGGTTGCTAACTAAAGCTCCTCTTGGCTTGAGGCTATGCTCAGAGCTTTGGAATGCTTCCATATCAAGTACAGTTAAATTGGGAGACTGACCTTCCTACCAGGTCAAGAAGCTCAGAGCTGGAGCAGGTCAAACTTGACAGCAGGAGATAAACGCGCTCTCTCTGTTATCTAGGGATTGAACAGAGACAGATCAGGAGATTTTATAGATCTACAAAAACTCAACACATCCTCGTTAAAAGGTACAATGGGGTTAATTCATCCAGCAGCCCAGATTTTGCAGGAACATTGGTTTTCATGCTCAGAAACCTCCAGTTCTGTGTGCCTATGGGCTTCTGAACACGCAAATCCAGGCAAGTCTTTATTTACCCACCTGTCCAGTTCCTGCACAAATCCAAGCTCTGGGAGTGCTGTCTCAGGCTATTGTAGCTGCATCATTATTTATTCTCAATGAAGGGCTTGGAAGCCTTTCCTAAACACTTGAAAAGCCAATGTCTGTTCCTACTAGTTATGTGGTTTTTCCATTCGACAAGCATTTTTATTCCCCGCCCCCGCGCCGTTACAGCTGAAATGTAACATGAACTCATCCTGATTGCTTCCTTTCGTGCGCCAGTTCTGTCAGTCAGATTAGCACAGCCTTGGAAATAGGGTTTGTTTAATGAACCGCTTCTGCAGAGTCAGGTCAGCGAATTGGAAATATCGTCAAGTGGTGGCTCTCACAAACGATGGCTCTCATTTTAGTGTGGAGGGTCTTGTTCTGCAAGGAACGGAGCTGTAGAATATGTAGGATAGTTCCTAACAGATTCTCCAGGGATTGGTTTGGAATCAATGAAATGTAGTGATGATGAGGCCGAACCAGAGCGATCTAGGGGTGTGGCTTCATACATTGTCACCCCTCCATACAATTGTATTTCTAAGACACCTGCCAGTGTCTGGGAACTTAGATCTGAACAGCTCTGAACTTGGGGGAAATTGGGACCGGATCTAATCTTACTATAATGGGCTGAGACAAATCACCAGGTGTGAACGCTCCTGAACGTGCAGACTGCACTTGGAAACTCAGACCCACCCCAAATCAAACGAGTATAAACCTAGACATACTGGCGAGGGGACCCTTTAAATCAAAAGCCCCTTCACCTGTCTGTTCAAAAGACAGTCCTTGGTGATGCTAGTGGCATCTCCCCAATTCACTCAGACCTTTCCTCACTTTAGCAGTGTCCTAACTAATGAACGCCGAGTCCCAGAAAAGCACGGTTCTCCCAAGAAAATACGTCTATTGCACATGGCTCTGCCAGCCACACTGGTGTATTTAATCAGTGTTCTTCCTGTACAGACACTTCCACACTCCCCCGCAAGCTGGAGGGCCAGTCTGGAGGCTCTGTGGGGAGGCTGGGAAAGCCAGTGCTGGAGGGGGTATATTAAACTGGGGGCGGTGGGGAGGTCCCCAAAGGGGGTGGGCACTGGCCCCTGGCTAGTGCTGCTCTGTCTAATGGATGATGCGTTTCCCCTGCAGGATCCTCGGTCTCTCGATGCCGCGGTGCAGAACACCCTGGTAACCCTCTACCCGCCATTTGAAGTCACAGCCCCAACCGTCCTCAGCCAGCTCTTCCGCCTGCTAGACAGCGACTACCGTGGCGATGGGCTGTGCTGCCTCCTTGATTTCCTGATTCCAGCCAAGCGCCTCTTTGAGCATGTGCGGCAGGTCGCCTGTGTGAGTTCATGGCTGACAACCACAGGCTCCCCGAAGCCTTCCCAGAGCCCGGCTTCCAGCCCCAGGCCTGCCAGCGGTGCATGGCCGCAGGCAGGCTTCGCCCACTGAAGCAGACTCTCCACAGAGATGCTAACAGCTGTGCTGTCCCACCTAGGGGCAGTGCAGTCTGTAGTGAAGCAAGGAACAGGAGGACCAGATGCCTGGGTTCTCTCTGGGGGCCTTTCAGCAAATCACCTCATCGGGGTCTCATTTTCTCATCTGTAAAATGGGATGATGAGATCTTCCCCCCCATTCCTGGTTACTGGGTTTATTAATCACTGTGAGGCTCTTCAGAGTCGGTCTGTACATCATTATCCCCACCCCAAACTGGAATAATGGCCCGGCCCGGCCCGGCCACACACTGGGGCTGTGACAAATCGTCCAGTACAGGTGGCGAGGTGCTCGCATACCGTGGAACAAAGGCCAGATAATAATAATAATCCTGAGCTCTTACACAGCCCTTCATCAGCAGATCTCAAAGCACTTTACAAAGGAGGACAGGCTCATTATGCCCCCTTTACAGCTAGGGAAACTGAGGAGTGTGGCTTGCCCAAGATCACCCAGCCTGGCCGTGGTAGAGCCGTCTCCCTGTCCGGAGCTCCATCTACTAGGTCAGATACCATTTAGTTAACATGGTGTGTTTTTCTTCTCTTAGGCGCCTTACTTTAACTGCATCTTTCTCCACGAAGGCTGGCCCTTGTGTCTTCACGAGAAAGTGGTAATTCACCTTGCACCACTCAACCCCCTCTTACTACGCCCAGGAGACTTCTACCTCCAAGCCGAGCCCTACGGAGAGCAATCTGCCTGCATCACTGTAAAGTGCCTCTCTCGGGACCTGCGCACTGTGGAAGAAAGAAGGGTTTCTGAACCCTCCTACGCACTGCTCTTTACCAATGAGTGGCTGGAGGAAATCAACCGAGACCTGGGGAGAGCACCTCTGCACACCTGCCTAGTAGCCACAGAAAAGGGAATTGCCCCTGTGCCGTGGAGTAAGATAGCCACGCCAGAATTCATCAACAAGCCAAAAGCAGCACCAAGTCCCACCCAGGTTGGAGTATCCCTTCCAGCACATGCGCTGGACCTGGGCAGCTCTGAAGTGATGGTAGAGCCAGCATCACAGAGCTGCACGATGTCTTTTTGCTTGCCTGATGCTCAGGTGCCACGTGGTAACATCATGGGTAATGTCCAAGGCTGCAAAGATGTGCCCTGGAGGTCCAGCCAGGGCAAATATCCGGGACTCATCAAGGTGGATCAAGTAGGATCGTGGAAGAAGCCCAGTGTGTTTGTTGTGCCAAGCCTGTGTAATGTCATCAGCCAGGACCTGGACGGCGACTATGTTGACCTGCTGGAGTTTTCTGAAGAAATGAAGCTGGATCTTCTGGCCAAGTCAGAACCATCTGTTGAGCAACCTAGACCTTCTAGAGAAGTAAAGGTGCCTTCAGAGCGCAAATCACGGCTTCCAAGGGTGAACAGAGAGTCAGAAGCAGAAAAATGGACCTGTGGGAAAGGACAGAGCTCAGAGGAGGGTCCCTGCACACCGTGTCTGAGGAGAAAACTGAACAGAGACCCCAAATTCCACGGGCCAAAATGTCGATACCGTGAGTCCTACGTGGCCGCCCTTCAGAACCCTGTGAGCTTTGGCTCTGGACTGATGGCAGCCATATTGGAGGAGTCTGATGCACCCAAACCGGAGTTCCTTTCAGCAAGCCCAGCTCCAGAGAGTCCAGCTCACCCCAGACAGAGACCAGGCCAGACAGCCACTCCCAGACCCCTCGCTCGCTGTCCTCAGAAGGCAGCGACTCAGGAGACAAAAGCCGAGGAGGTGACAAAGCAGGGATACTTAAAGCTTCTCAAGTCTCCTGCTGGTGCAATAAGAAATCTCCCTCGGTCACAGTCTCCCCCTGCCAGCCATAAATTCTCCTTCTTCAAAGGCCAACGACAACCGGCATCCCCAGGGGACAGTTTGTCTGGTACCAGCCAACATGAAGGGCCTCGGAAAAGGATGTCGGCTATTTATTCTCCCAGGATGAACAGAGCTAAGCCGGCAGGGAAAGGTAATAGCCAATAGAAGGTTGTACCAAACTGGTATAAAGCCATCAAGGTAGTAAGTTGTGCAAGCTTTGCCTCCTTTCAGCTAAAAACTCTTTGATCTGTTTTCCTGGCCAGGTACCGATCAGATGGATGCGTCTCTCTTCGACATCAGCAGTCTCCAAGGCACCCACTGTAAGAACGGTCTTTGTGCCGCCACCATGAGCTCTCCTGCCCAAGAACCGCTGTCTGCAGAGTCCAGCCCTCAAGAGCCACCCCACTGGCAGGATCTCTGCCCTGAGCTCCTGCACTCGGGCATAGCTTGTTTGCCAGGTACTGAACCCGGTGGCAGGATCAGGAGTCAACCGACTCACATTTCGTCATTCAAAATGTCCTTTTTAAGGAAAGCTTTTTGTGGTTAAAATGAATATTTCTGCCGGGAATGTCCAAAGTCCTACATTTTTTAGGGGTTGTGTTGCAAAATGGAAAGCACCAAAATGACAAAAAATTCAGCTGGCCATTTTGATAAAACTAAAAATATTTGCCTGGTCAGTTGAAATTTTTCTGTTTTAAGTGGCTGAAAACTAATCTTTAACTGAATATTTGGGTAGGAGAGGGGAGGGGTTACAATGGAAACCTGAACATTTTTGACTGAAACAAAAAAATGCTGTAGGAAAAACCCAGAAGTCTTTTCCCAACCAGTTCTTATCTCCTGAAGGCATGGCACAGCCATTAACTTCTGAGTGCACACAGCCCCACGGGTAGGTAGGGAAACATTGTCCCCCCATTTCACAGATGAGAACTCTGAGACACAGATGAAAGCCCTCCAGAGTCAGAATTAGAGCTCCCAACATTGTACTAATTCCTCCGGACTCCTGCTACTCACAAGAGCCTTCACCCCAGCTACTCAGACCAGGCGGGAACCGTACATGTTAGCAGTCACCAAGGTGAAAGTGAGGTCGTGCGGGAGTTTAGGCCACTAGTATTTGCCGCAGCTCTTCCATGAAGTCCCCAAGGAGACAGAGTGGAGGTGCTGTACCATGCAAGCAGCAGTCCCTAAGGGCTTTCAAGGAGAGCATGTGACTGGGGGGCGGAGCAGTTCAAGGGAGCACTCAGTAGATGACATTTGGATGGTCTGTGGTCTCCCATGCCACAACAAACATAACATCGCCAAGTCTCCTGATACTTGGTGTTTTCCTTGATGCCCCAACTTCTGGACTCATGGAATAGATTGAAATGCTGTTTTGGTTTTAAGAGAAAGCATGTGTCTAGCCTTCATGGTTTCAGAGAGAAAACAGCTTGAAAATGTGACTCTTAAAGGCTCAAAAAGAGAAGGCAAATAGAAGAGCCCAACCTTTATTTTTTGAACAAATAATCTCATGATTTTTAAGTTAATCCGATGGCTTTGGGGGTCTCCTGAACACATGGGTGTGGCAGAACTGTGAACTGGTAACTCAATGTTTG
The DNA here is from genome assembly GCA_007922305.1 of Dermatemys mawii. Classification (NCBI taxonomy): domain Eukaryota; kingdom Metazoa; phylum Chordata; order Testudines; family Dermatemydidae; genus Dermatemys; species Dermatemys mawii. The sequence continues at coordinate 28,879,730 of ML677360.1, forward strand.
CTTTTTCCTGGCTGCAGGGAGCACAGATAAGGTTGGCAGGGCCCTGATCCAAGTGACCACAAGCAACCGAGCATGGGAAGCCACCTGGTGCTCTGCCAGAGAGGTAGCCCAGCTCCTCCTTTACCTCTGCTCCATCCCCAGGTAAGGGGAGAACACAGCACCCTTCCCACAACATCCATGTGATAGCATCACCCTAGAGAGCAGCTCCAGGCAGCATCGCCTGGCACAGCAGCCACTCAGCCTCGGTTTCCCGGCTTGTCTTCCACTGCTCTGCCCAGCCTCCAACACCTTCTGGGGTGCAGCAGGTCCCTTGCAGGGCACTCCAATTCCAAACCAAAGAGGAAACAACATGGACTTAAATTCTTCCTTTTCCTCGGGAAGATCTGCTAGGTGCTGGGCCCTGACCAGCCTTCTCCATCTCTGCTCTCTCTCTGCCTGCTCCCCACAACTGAGCAGGGCTCTGCCTTTTACCCTGGAAGCCAGACTTCTGCGCCAGGGATCTCTGTTTGGCTGACTAGGCCTTCAGCAGCCCATTAACCCCTTCCTGCCATGTTTGGAGGCTTGAACGCCCCATTCCAATTACTTCCAGGCAGTAGCATAGTTAAGGTTCGGGTGTAACAGAGCGGGAACTCAACCCTGCAGCGCCTCCTGCTGGTCATCTGGGAATTAGTGTTCCAGTCTCCAGAGCGCCCTCTGCAGGCCGATGTCCCACTTGCTGCCAGCCTCCATGTCCCTCCCAGACCCTCGTACCCTCTTACCTGGGGTGCTGCCTCCTGGCAGTACCCCCCTCCCCAGATATCTGGGTCTCCCCTCCCCGGGGAACCCCGCCCCAGCCCCACCTTGTCTCAGCTTATGGGCTACTGCCTGTCACCACTGAGCCCCCTTTCACCGAAACCGTCACTTCACTGATAAATCCAGCTCTGCTTCCGAAGCCTTCGGATTGCTCCAAGCCGTCCCTGTTTGCTAGAAAACACACCTGCCCCCCACCCCCCACAGCCACCCACACTGCTGATGGTAAAATAGCCCCTCGCGGGGTAAGTGTGAAGTGATGAGCTGTTCACAGTCTCCATGCAGGAGAAGGCCTGGGGTAATCCACGCCATGTATTCGAGGGTTCAGTACCATTAAATCCAGCAGGTCTCTCCCTCAGCTTTGGTCTGGAATGGACAAGGGTGGGGAAATGGGCCACAGCACCTCCTGGTGGCTGGTTTAAAGTAGCGCTACAGCTTTGGAAGAGTTCACGTTCCCTCTTGGCCACAATCCGAGCTTTCACGCGGAGTCACTGCCTGGCTGGGAGGACTAGGACAGAGGTGCCAACTGGAAGTGTGGGGGAGAAGAGAGTGGGACAGCCGGTCTCAGGGGAAAGGAGACCCTTAGAGTTCCCCTGACCAGACATCGGTGGGCACAAGTCTACACCGAGGCCAGAAGTGACATGCGAGCTCCCAGCCTGGCAGACAGACTCCTGCCGGCGGAATGGAGTGAGCTAAAACCAGAAATACGGACGTTCGGCGTGGGCCGACGCTCGGGCTCTGATGCCTAGGGGGTGAGGTGGGCGGGAGCACCCAAGCGGCTGCCTCCGCTGCCCGCATTGCTATTGTGGGTGCACTAGTGCAAGGCCTGCTAGTACGAATCTGTCCGCCCAAGCTAGGAGACTCGCTCCCCACTGCAGCGCAGGAACACAGACCCCAGGACGGCGCCTTCAGGAAAATGGGACATTTCCTCGCCAGTGGGGATGGGGAAACCCCAAATCAGCGGCTGGGGGTCTGCTACTCTTAATCAATGCTGTTTTCTTCCTCCAATGAGAATGCACTGTGTTTATTTCGTTCCCTAGGAGGGAAGCGAGGGACAGAGGGCTGACTATTGTGCTGGATGCCAGGAGACAGCCTCCCTCCCCAACCCTGCAGGCGGCGTTCAGATCAGTCCAGGTACACACTGGTCTCTGCACTGTAGTGAGCTTAGGGGGATCAGAGGGCTCAGGTAAGCACAGTCGGTTTGGGCGGGTGAGATCTGTCCAGCTAATCAGTAAAGTTCAGCAGTGTTGTCCCTCAAGCACCTCTCCAGTTCCCTCTGGAGTGTATTGCATTGGGTGGGGATCTGTGAGCCGGTCCCTGCTGGCCTAGAACTGACCCTTTGACAGTCCCTTTGTCTGCAATGCCCTGAGGCCAAGATTTTTATCTCGCCACACTCTTTGCCCTAAGCATTCCCAAGATCATTTATTCAGGCAGGTCTCAGTTACCCTCTCCTGGAGGGGAATATATTTATTTAGGAAACACTGCATAGCCCCTGCTCTCCCTGAGACACTTGCCCAGTCTCCTCCTTCACAGGCCCAGCTACTGATCTCCCTGGGGAACTGTCAGTGCATCTGGCCCCCAGACATCTGGGAGGTCAATGTTGTGCTACTACACTCCAGCACTCTCCTGGTTGTCTGGTCTCAAAGTTGCCACTACAACTCTCTGCTTGCCACCTATGGAGACATAGATCGCATATGTGGCAGACCAGACTCAAAGCCCTGTTTATAGTCCCCTGGGCACAAAAGATGCTCACTGCCACCCCAGAATCATGGTAGCTTAGTTCATGTCACCAGGAGATATGCATCTTTCCATCCCCAACCTCTGTCTCTGAACATGCTAAAACCAGCAGGATTACGGAGAAGATCCTTTGTCCAAATCCTGCCCAAGTCACTTGTCAATCAGGGTTTACTAAGTTTCTCTCTGCTTCCAGTAGCCGGGCAGCTGCAGAATCTAGTCAGTGCCAACATGAATGGACCAATCCACAACGGAGCACCCAGGCCCTGAGCTCATGCCCAAGCTTATCCCATACGTGAAACTGAAACACATCCACACCACGTACATCTCCATCGCTCACAGCTGCTCCTAAGGATTCGCAGCAGGACCCCCTCTGCTCCAAGACACACTCCCACCCCCTTGCAAGGCCTGGCTGGCATTAACTGGGCCCACCGGCCAGCAAACCTCTGCATCTTAATGCAGGTATTTAGTGCCTGGGCCCAGGGCCTCTCAGAGAAGGGCCCTGCTGAGAGCTCGTCACTCTGTCACTGCTCCCATCAGCTCTGCAATTTGCTTTCGGACTCTTCAGTGGGCTTTGTGCTCATTGGGGACTGGTCTGCGAAGGCCCCATGCTGTTCATTCTGTCTCCGGCTGGATGAGCACGTGCCTCTCTAGTATGAATACAGAATTGTTCATAGAAATTCCCCTGCTGCTCTTCTCTGGGTTGCTCAGGGGAGGTGGACACAGCCAGGGTGTGGACGCGCTGTCCTGTTCTATACAGGTTCTGGCCCAAGCGACTTGACTGGGGGAAATGGGCTGCATTTCCCACCCAGCTCTGCCCAGCAGCTTTTTCTCTGGCTTCTAACACCAGCCTTGAACTACTCAGGATACGAGGCTCTACCCCTCCCCCCAGGACAGTCCGGTGTTTCCAAAAGCCAGGGCTGAATGTCACGTGCAGAGTAAGCAGAGGATGTCCTGTGTATTGCAAGGAGTCAGTGATGTTTACCCTGCTCTCCCCTGCAGAGATCTTCACCTGCCTCCATCCATGGTGTGTTGTTGTTGGCAGAGAAGGAGGTGGCTGCTCACCTGGAGAAGTTACCTGGAATGCAGGTGAGGGCTGGAGCAGCGTCTTCTGCAGCTGCTCCCTCACCTCGTCTTTATGCTATTTGCACTTTCTCCTTCAAGGAGAACAGAGTCTGTATTGACGGCTGGCCCCTTCCTTTCCTCCCTCGTCTCTGCAGTCAGGGGGATGCGCCCCCCGCCCCACCTCATCTCCACCTTGGCCTAGCTCACCAGGGCTCCATCTGTGACTAGATGGATTCTGTCTGTCTGTCCTGGTGGTGTTTGCCAGAGCTCAGGTTCCACTGTTCCTATGACATCGTCAGTAGAGCCTGGTCATGTGCACAGTCTTCACCCTCGTTATGAAATACCTGGACCCTGTCTCGGATGAGGAGCAGGGAGAGGTGCCATTCTCTCTGTCTGGGGGGCCTTTATCCTATAGGTCTGTCTCCCAGCAGGTCATTCTTGCTGTCCTCGTGTTGTCTGATGGCAGTAATGGACTGCAGCTCCCCGGGGGAAGCTGAGTACTCTTCCAATTACTTCTACACGCTGGACACGGGTGTTAGAATAATAACTCAGAACTTGAAAGAGTGGATTGTTCTTTTAATGCTGCTCTGTCTAATTAATATAATGTGAAATATTAATGAGTTCGATTACCCAGCTTGGCTGCCCTGGCAGATTTACTAAAATGCCAGCGTCCTGCTGTGCATTTGAAAACCACAGAGCCCTGGGGAGCTCCACTTAGAGACAGCAAGTTCGTCTGAGCCAGCGCTGGGTTCAGGGTCTCGGGAAGGAACCAGGGCTGCTAACATGCCGTGGACAACAGCTTTTCTCACCAGCCCTCATGCAAAGCCTGGTGAAGCCGCTCAGTGGGCTTTGGGTTGCGTCCCCAGTGGGCAGCACCCTGAGCTCTGTACTCAGCAGGCATTTGCCTGAATAAAAACTGAGTGTAAGAAACTGCAGCTGCACACAGACCTCAGGGTCTTGCACAGAGATGGGAGCAGGACCTACCCAAACAAGCCCCTTCACCTCATAAGCCAACAGAGGAAGTGACTCATTTGCTGCCAGTAACTAGCAGGCCGTTCTGCTCACTAACAGGAGACACAGCTGCATGCACTGAGCCCCCCTAGTCCATGTGGGATTCAGGATTTACAGCAGGCAGGAGCCAATGGCTGGGAATCTCAGCCAGCAGCCTCTCCTTCTGCCTCTTCCAGTCCAGTGCAGATTCAGGTGGCAGGGATCCTTTGAGAAAAAGAGAGGGATTTTCATGCCCAAAGGCTGCAGGATCCCCTGGGGGAAGCTTTGCCAAACCGGACTCTTATCCCCACTGTCTCGTGCCTCTCTAAGAGCTCACCATAGTATTTACAAGCAGTGTCCCTCCCTCCCTCCTGCAGGTGGAGGTGCTGACTTCCCTCAGAGCTCTGGGCCGATATGTTGACAGCACCCAGCTGACGCCGGACTTGGATGGTACTTTCCCTTACAGCCACGGCGAGTGGGTTCAATTCTTCCAGGTGTCTATTATTATGGCCTTTACCTTTCTCCGTGTGTTTGCTGCAGCCCTTTTCCCTCAGCAAGAGGCTTGTTTCTGAGGGGGCATAACACTCACAGCGAAGATCATTGGCAAATCCCTCGTACCTTGGTAATGCAAGAAGACAATGTACAAGGGTGCACAGGCTACTGGTGCTGCAATAACAGTGGGGTGTGTGTGTGTGAAAGAGAGAGAGGGTGTGTGTGCGTGTGTGTGTGTGCGCATGTGCATGGGAGAGAGAGAGGGTGTGTATGAGTGAGAGAAGGTGTAGGTGTGGGTGTGAGAGAGATGGTGTGTGTGTGTGTGTGTTTGTGTGTAAGGGGTGTGTGTGAAAGAGACAGATGGGGGGAAGGATTGCCATGGGATGCCCTGAAGCATGTATTAAACATAAATCAAAAAATCTACAAGAAAGCCCAGAACTTTAGCTAAATATCAATAACTACCTCAGTTCTGCTTAGAAATGTCTGATCTACAATGTCTCTCTGCAATTAACCTTCCCACCCTGCTTACTGGCTGCATTGCCATTCATCTATATTTCCACCTGCTTCTTTCCCTATCAGCCATTAAACTACTGTCCATCTGTTTATACGTCCATACAATCTAAACCTTTTTCCCCTTGCTACCCTAAGCCTGTCTTGCCATCCATCTGCCAGCCCTCCTGGCCCAGGACAGGCCAACCCACTTGTGTTTCCTTCCCTGTAGAAGCTACATCCCTTTGTGGCCGATCTCAAGCAGGCCTCCAAGCTACTGCAGAGCTCCATCCAGGAACTGGAGAAGGGCGACTTCCCAGAGGATACGCAGGTAACAGCCATGCTTCCGAGTTCCAAACAGGACAGCCTCCAACCAGCTCTAGACACAGTTATCCCTCAAAACATCAGTATGTGCACAGTGCTGCCATGTTGCACCCCAAAGGTGGCTGCAGTCAGTGGTGGATGAGGTGATCTCTGTGTAGAGTTTGTTACTGTCTCATGCTCAGAAAGCACACTGGGGTCCCCTGGCCAAAGGACCACAGAACCAGAGGGTTAGAAGGAACCTTCAGGGTCATCTAGTCTAACCCCCTGCCACGCGGCAGGACTTGTGTAAACCTTCCGAGACAGAGGGCTCCTGCTTCCTTTCGAACCCCTCCAGTGAAGTCAGTCTGAGATTCAGATAGCTCCTCCAGGGCTCTATTCCAGGACAATGTGTGTTGTACACGGCACGTGGCATTTAACTCCATTTTGTCCCATGGGTAAAATAAAGTTCCCTTGGTGGGAATGTTACTCCCCAGGTGGGAGGCCTTCTCCGACCTCAGGCTCTGTCCCCTTTCTTACCTTCGACTTGGTGCTGTTGATTCAGAGGTGATGGGGCTAAGGTGACCAGACAGCAAGTGTGAAAAATCAGGACAGGAGGTGGGGGTAATAGGAACCTATATAAGAAAAAGACCCCAAAATTGGGTCTGTCCCTATGAAATCAGGACATCTTGTCACCCTGGATGAGGTGAAGGGCCGGGCAGCCCCAGTGACAAGCGTGTCTGTCTCTGATCCTCGGGCAGGAGGTAGCCGAGTGCACGGAGAGATACCGGGAGCTGATGAAGGCTGTGCTCAGCAACGTGCAGCTGGTCAGTTTGCAGAGAGAGGGTGGGGCCACGCTGGCCAGGCTGAAGAAGGAGGCATCCCGGCTTAGCTTCTCCCCGGACGTCAGGTACGGAGGACTGGAGCATCCCTGCCCCCGAAGAGGGACACTGAGCTCCGAGCTCTCACCCTCCTGGCTTCAGGATCCTCGTGCCTTTGGCATTGGCCTCGCTCCTCGTCCATTCTCAGGGGACAATACAGCTCATAACCCCACCCGCACAGGCTTCTCGCCAGTCCTTCCAGGTGTTCCCCCGCCCCTCCCGCTCCCCCAGGCCTAGCCCTGCCAGCTCCCCACCAAGCCTTGAGGCCCAAGCTCCCAGGAGGGGTCCCACCGCCCCTCTAGCCCAGGCCTGGAAGGCGCCGTGCACCGTTTGCTAGAGCAGGGTGAGGATTTCCCCCCTGGGCTTTGCTGGAGAACGTGTGCACGTGTCACTAGGGAGAAGAGGCTCTCGTGTCCCCTGCATGTCCCCCAAGGTTATTTCCTTTTACTCTCTGCTGTGGCTCTAGATGGCGCAATAACATCACATTGATTCCAGCCAGCCGCACACCACAGAACCTGCTGGTTTCCCTCTCCCTCCCTTCACTCCACTCTTCCCCCACTCCTCTGCCACGGCGCTTTCGCACACAGGCTGTGACGGTGCCAGGCTGGGGTGGAGGAGATTCCCAAGCTGACAGAGAGCAGAGTTAGTAAGCACCATCCCTCCCTCTGGTATCCAACGTCCAACTCCAGCCTGCTCAGTGTAACTGGGAGATTGCTGGCCATGTGCAAACACCTGACATTACACCTGCAGCTACTCAGGACTCCAAACATCTGGAGAGTAACAGGGACTTGCCCCAGGGCTGGCCAGTCTGTGGGCACAATCTGGTCCCACACAGAGCGATACAATGAGGAGGTTTTCTGCACAGGTGCAAATCCAGTGAGTCCCCTGGTGTGTTAATGGGATTAGGAACATTTGCAGCATGGCTCATCTTGTGGCAAAGCATCACCTACAAGTTACAATCCCTCAGCGATCTCAGCTCTGGCTCCCAAGCTCAGCTATAGCGCGGAGGAACAGGACTGCGGCTCTTCCACTCCGCACACGCAATCCTTCGGTGCCCCTGTGCTAATAAGCAGAGCGATCTTTGCGCATGATCTTTCTCAGCTCACAGCAGTGTGCACTAGGATCATAACTAGAACCCAGCTCCAGGGGGCACACAGACAGAGGCTAGGGTTCCCTGGACCCATTTAAGGGATTGTGATGCTCACATAATTCCCTCTGTTGGTTTCTTTACTAGGAATCAGAAGGGGAAAATCTGAATTGTGAGTTCAGCTCTGTTTCTAGGAGGGGTGGATGGTTTTCTCACACACCGTGGCTGATGTGCTGTAGGTGAACAGAGACAGGCCAGATACATTTGTCACCCTCTTTGTTCTTAAGGAACAGCATGGACTCAGCTATGGGCCTCTACAACCAAGTGGAAGAAGAAGTTCACACGTTGGTGACAAAATCCAATAGCTGCCTGGACCGACTGGAGTTTCTCCGAAAGATCCGGGAATTTGAGGCAGATTTCGGCAAGGTGAGTGCTCTCCCCAAGACTGGCTGCTGGAAAGGATAGCTTGCACCTTGGATACCACGGCAACATTTGCTGAATCTCATTCATCAATTCCAGGACCCACTCACAAAGTGACAGAGCAAAAGATTTCTTTGCTTTAATTCTGAGTTGAGTGAAGCAAATAAACTTCTCTGCCCACAGCCTGGGCTACTGATATCCAGGGAACATGGAGAACAACAAGATTGTCTGACTTTAAGTATTAGGTTACTGGAAAAAATATGTTCACAAACTCTGTGAAATCTGAATGACCCAAGGGAAGGAGGGGAAATTCCCCAAGAAGTGGCAGCTGTTAAATAACTGAGATCTCATGGAAACCTTATTTATTTCTTCTTATAGCTCACTTGCTGGATTGAGGAAGGAGATTCTCAGCTCTGTGAGCTGAGCACTGAGGAATGGAGCCTGGACAGTCCAGAGAGATCCTACCGGCAGTTTAAGGAATTCTTTATTCAGGCTACAGTATGTTTGAGGATGCTTTTCTATAACCTGTATCCTAGCTATAGCTATACTGTCTGTGTCTGGAACATGGTCCGTGCTAGGGCTCTTTGCCAGATACTCAGAATGAAATACGAAAAACCCAGAATTAGAGCTGCTCACATTTCATTGCAATTTCATTACAAATGGCCCAGTATTGTTACAGATCTGCAGAAAATGCCATGTTTGACCGGTTGAGTGATAATGGGCCCATCTAATGGGCTGATATGGTTCCCAGTGTTTCCGGTGTTGTACAGTCCTAGTCCCAAATATGAGACAATCCTTATACTTCTGGACCATTTATGGGCTCCAACATCTAACACTCCTGCCTCCTAATCCCTTCTCCCAGTCTCCAGCTCAGGGGGCAGCCATTCTGTTCTAAGGGCGGTCCAGAGCTGTGTGCGGAAGTCCAGGATAGGGTTCTATGGAGACCGAGACTTCTGCTTAATCAATCCATACAAGAATCCCTGTGCAATACACTGAATGAAATGATGTCAAAGCCTGGGGAGTGTAGAATGAGACCCCCACACACACTCTTCTTTCCTCCCAAGACAGAATGATTCTCTTCTGCTTCCTTGCACACCTAGAAATGGTTTGTGCCCAAACAGAGAACATTCCTCTGACTTTGATGCTGGAATCTTCCAGCTGCAAAGCTCCTGGCCTCCAGGATAAAGACAGCAGAGCCTGTGTGGACTCCATCGTTTTCCTTGTATCCTCCTTTAGGCTCACTACAACAATGCCACTGTTCTGTGTAAGGAAGCTGCTGAGTTCCAAGGCTCCATGTTCCCAGAGGCACAAGCCTTCGAGGCAGCCAGAGGTACTGTGCAGGCCAAACTGAGGAGTTTCTACACGAACTTGGAGAGGCAACAGGCTGAGCTGGAAACTCTGCTCAACCTCTGCAGGTTCTACGACAAGGTGACTGTGCTAAGCTAACTGCTCCATACTGTTACACTACGGCAAACTGGAACTGGACAGCATTGATCTCAGCCAGGTGATGGGAATCTGTAGGGCAGAGTGTGAAATGTATGAGCAGTGAAGTATTCTGAGACCCCGCCCCCAGCAATAATTGCATAGCAAGGAAACTGAGTCCTGTCCCCCACCCTATCCCTGGCTCTCCCTAGAGATGTGCTCTCCTGACACTGGTAGAGACAAACTGGTGGAGAAACTCAAGGCTGGTGATTATGATGGCATTTCTGTAGCACCCCAGAAGGAAGTCGGAGTGGAGGGGCTTCAGCAGAACAGGAGATGAGAGAAGTTACAGAGGGATAAATAAGCAAGTGGGAAATGAGGTTTGGAGAGAGAGAGAAAAATTCACTAGATGGAGAGCATGGGAAGGATGTTGCAGTTGGCAGAAAAGTTCTTGCACCAGCAGCGAGTGGGATCCTGGGGGAGGAGGGACAGAGCAGGCACTAGATGAGCAACAAGGAAAAACTATGAACTCTTGCTTTGTTTTCTAGATAACATTGCTTAACCTTGACTGCAAACATCACATGGCTTGTGTGAAGCTTGGAGAGGGACAGCCAGCAAGCCAGGAGGCCCTACAATGCCTAGAGAAATCGTTACAGAAGCTGTCTGTAGAGTTTTCAGCAGAGAGGTTCCAGGAGATGAAGGTACAGGCCTACACCATGCTCAGCGGCAGAGGACTAGGAGTATGGAACAAGGCATGGCAGATGTATCAAGAAACCAGGCAGATCCTTGAGGAGATGCTGGAAAAATTCGAGGCTCAAGGTTTTGAGCCAGACTCTAGTGGGGAGGAAGATTCTTTCAGCTCCACTGCTACTAAATCAGGCCCCAGAGTCCAAAGTGAAGGTCTGCACATTTGCAGAGCAGCTGCCAACTCTGCCCAAGCACCAGCAGAAAGCAAGACACAAGTTAAAGAATCAGGATGCAGAGCAAGGAGTGAGATAGAATTAAAACCACATCTTCCCACCGATGCTGACCTAGGTGTAGATCCCAGGGACCCCAGGTGTTCTCAGCAGGAATCCTTGTACTGCAAGGATGTGCAGGAGGGCAGATGTACTTATCAAGGCTCTAGAACAGCTGAAGATTCTCCCCTGAGTGCTGCACGTGGAACTGATCTTGAACACAGAGAAGCCCTGGCTCAGAATCCCAGCACGGAGGCTTTAGAAAGCCTCCATGGGGCGCCTCCTCTGACTCTTCCTTCCCATATTTGTTGCCCAGACACTGGCCAGTTTCCTCCAGAGAGCGCGAGTGAGTCCCTGGGTGATGGGCCTTGCTCAGCCCCCGGCACATGTGGTCAGCAACACTGTGGTAAGATGTTGGAAGCAGCCCAATACTTTCAGGTGTCCAGACATGGGAGCTTTTCTTCTGAAGATACAGAGTCACAGAACTCGGCCCAAGACTCTTCAACAACTCATCTCATTTTGCCCATGGAACTCATGAGCCCTAGGCTGCCCGGGCCTCTGGAAAAGCCCCTGGGAATCATATATCTGGAAAAGCACCACACAAATAGCCATGCAGAAGCAAATGCCAAGTAAAACCAGCTCTTTCAAAACTGAGTTGGCTTTGTCTTTCCAGACCTGGCAACTTTGGCCACAGAGTGGATGTGCTGTATAGTGGTTAGAGCACAGGACTGGGCATCAGACCTACTGGGCTGTACTCCTTACTCTGCCATTGACTCATTTTTTGGCCTTAGGCAGGTTACTTAACTCCTCTGTGCCTAACTTCTACCCATCTGGACAATGGGGATAACAATCCTTACCTACCTCCCGGGGAGTTGTGAGGCTCAGTTAATTAATAATCTTGCAGTACTTTGTGGTCCAAAGGAAGGTCCAGTGGGGTAAGTGCAGGATACTGGTCGAGTTAACAATTACGTTCTCATGCTATTAGTCACATTCAGTAACTGCAGAAGAAAAACATGGGATAAACGGAGACACTTTGGTTCCTTCTCTTCCAGCAACACAAGTATTCCCCGAGGCACACCAGTCATCCCCTGATCTCCTGCAGGAACAAATTGCTGCCCTGACCATGCATCTCACTATAGGACGTTCCTCACTGCTGAACCTTCCCCTGTCCAGAGCTGCCAGGCCCCGGTGTGTAAGTTGTTACCACAACAGAGCTATCACCAAATCCCTCCTTCCTCCTCCCAACTCCCCTACCTGCCCAGTGGAATTGCACTCCCGCCTACATGTTTTTACTGTCTCCTTTCCCTCCTGGTCTATGGGGCTGCTGCAGCTTGTTTTGCGATATTTTGTCCCTGTTACTCAAGCCCAGTGCTATTTGAAGTGCCATTAGTTGAGGGTCAGTCCCTCAGTTGGGAACTGCCAAGTACAGTTCTGCTGCCCTGGATTCACACAACAAGGATAACAACCCACACCAGTCAAACGTGACCATTTGGGCAAGTGATCCCATCCCACTAAGCCCCTAGGCAGGGTGGGTGTGCCCAGGCAAATGAGACCAGCTCCTGAAGTCCTTTTCCACAGCTCACCACTAGATGTCAGGGGAGAGCTCATTCAGACTCTGCTTACACTTGCAAATACAGAGAAAGCAAGACAGGTGTGAATCTCCCGCCTTCCCCCTGCACTCAATGGGCTTGAAATGTTTCATGAGACACCTTAAGTGGGTTCTCTCACGTAGTCTCACCTGATGTTCTGAAGAAGACCAACTAGAGTCTGCCTTCTCTCCATCCAGCTCCAACCCAGCTGGCAGAAGGAACATCAGCCGGCCTTGGGGTCACCTATTTTGAGAGCTCTGTATCTTACTTACATGCTAACCATTTGAAAGGCAGCCCTCCTGATTCCTTCACAGAGTTCCCTTCTTTGCCTAAGGATGATCTGTTACCCACTACCTGCAAAACGTTAGATATATTTACACTGTCTTAAATCAAGCTCTCAGTTGACACCGTTTATTTGAAGTGGTTCAGTCTGGATTCTGCAGCCATTCTAAATTTCAAATGTCTCAAGCAGCAGTTTAAAGCCATTTCCTAATTGTTGTTGATCTCACTCGCAAATAAAGGCCATGTTTCACACGCAGAGAAACCTCCCGCTAGCCATGTGCAGGGGCCATGCTAATGACTCAGTATCAGCTGGAATTGGCATGTGTCACTGCAGGGCATAAAGTGTGGGCACTCCCTCAGCACTGGGTTCTTGGATCGCTTAGTATGTTTGAGCTGAAAGCGACTTGTTTCGAAAAGGGGCATGCAATGGTCAGTCTTGCATTTGTTTATGTGGGGACCTAGGTGCCTGTTTGCATGTGCAAATGCTATGAAGGGATATTTTCTAGGCACACGTGTTGGGCCTTCTGATGAAATGGTTGCCCTTTCCAATCTAGACAAATTGTCTGCGATGTTCAGTATCAGATGGTAAAGAATTTTTTGAAGATACATCCCAATATGGCCAAAGTTTTGTGAATCAGTCTAGACTCCTGCGTAAACAACAAGTCCTCTACTGCTTCACTTGCAGGTAGCCAGTATTGGTGATACCAGCCACAGTAGGAGGATCATAGGAGTCACTGAGGCTGGAGCTAAGCGCAGGTGCTGTGCTGTGCTGTTCTGTCCGTCAGTAAGACATTGCCATTGATTTCTACCTAGGAACGCTTTGTAAACCCTCTTATTCTTTGTTGTAAATGGCCTGTTCCCCGATGGATCAGGCTAATGGCAGTGGTGTCGTTCAAAGGCCCAGGTCTGTTGGTTTTGGCTTGTTGGGGATTATGAATGTTTCCAAACACACCTGAGTAGCAAAGAGGCCTCCCAGACCCATCAGCTATCGCCTGCTCAATGTCATCCAGAATCTAATTGTTCACAGCTCAGCATATGCCAGTTGGCAAAATATCTGAGCTGACATCTGCACCAGCCTCACAACTGACTTTGGCAGAGGAAGCATTTGTGGGGAGGTTATTTTTTCCTGATGAACGCCGTGCTCGTGAAAGGTGTTTGATTGCCAGGGCTAGGCAGGGACAGCCTTGATTTACCTACAGGTCACTGGAAGGACAATCTGCCTTTCCTTGTCCCCTGACAATGGCCTGCCACAGGCTGTTCTAGGATGAAGCCTCAGTCAGACTGAGTGGCCTGCCTAGTCCTTTGCCTCTTTGCTAAAATCACAAACCAAGTCTCACGCCAACAAGGCACCACTCCATGTAGTACCAGCAACTTGGCTGGCATTTGAGCCAGCGACCTAGAGAGACTCCACTGTCCTTTACCAACCCTTTGACCATCCGGGGCCTCCTTTCCTTTTGTTTTAATCTATTGCTGAATCAGTCACCACACCCAGCTTCTAATCAGAGACAAACCCTGAAATCTGACCAGTCCTGACCTTTGGGTGGGAACAGGGGTGTCATGGATTCCTGGAAAGAGATAGCCACATCTGGGGAAGCGGGGGGGTTCCCTGATCCCAATTCCTGTGTTCAATGGGAATGTACCCTCGAGCATCAGAGCACTGAGAATGCACAAACCAGCTGGGATCTCTCGGGAAAACCTGCCTGTTTCTGGAAATCACTTTGCTTCTCCCTTTTCCCACACAGCTCCACCAATGGGAATGTCAGTGGGACTAGAAACTCTGAACCCAGCAGTCTCAGACCCACTCCAAGGCTCCTTTGCACGGCCAGAACTGTGTAAGGGGCCTTTGTGCAAAGGAGAATTGGGCCCATTAGTGTTCAAGGTATATCTGCCTGGAAATGCTTTGTGGGTGGCATCTGCGCCATGAAAAGGCATCTGGATTTTGTGTCGCTGTCTTTATAGATGAAAAAAACACAGAACCCTAGTGGGGGTTTTCCCCACTCAACCGACATGAACATTTTCTAAAACAATTCTCATTTTATCTCTTTTATTAAAAAAATTCACGGGAAATTTTGTCTAAAATTCCTGTTTTTCTTTTCTTTCAAAAATGTTCATCTTGCTGCCCAGCCAGTAACTGAGACCAGACTGGAGAGCTGCCGGCTAGCTAGGAAGGGTGCAGTATTGTTCTAAGAAGAGCTCCGTGCTCTCAAATTCTCAGCTGTCCTGCCTGCCCTCTGTTTGCTGCACTCATTTGGATGGATTCTCCCGAGCAAAGCCTTTGCTTCCTCTTGTAAAACCTTTCCTTGTGTCTCCTTCCATTTCAGTACTTGATTTATAGCTGACAGTCTGACCAATTAAGCTGTAACCTTTCTGGAAGCCAAGTGCGGGAGTTAATGAATGTTTCTTCCCCATCCCTGAAATGGCAAAATCATTTGTCAAGAGCTTCAGCGTGAGGTCTCAGCGGTTGGCAAATCTCTCTGCGATCTCCAACAGCTCTGCAGAGTGTCCTGGAAGTGTGAGGTGAGCTGGGCTTGAAGGTATTTCAAGTGAACAATTATTTGAGGCTGAGATGGGGTTTTTTTTCGGTCCAAAGACTGGTGGCCCCCAGGGGGCTTTGAGAAAATGATTCTCTTTCCAAGGAAAAAGCTAATCAATCTTAGATGTAAACGAGAACAGAATAGGAGCAACAGATAGCAACTGACCCACTGTAACTGTCTAAGAAACAAAACTACGGTCACAATTTACAAGCATTGGCAGAGGCCTCATTCCCCAGTAAGATCCAGGTATTATTGAAGAGTTAGAGCCCATTGTTTGAAACAATCTCTGAGATTGTGTCTTATTTTCTATAACAGAGTTTAGAACTCAGCCAGTGTCCACTGTGCCTGCATCTCACCCTATCTCTAGGGAAAGGGGTAGCATCCTTTGCTTCCACAGCAACAACGCCCAGGCTCTGTGGCGAGCTCTCTCTGGCATCAGGGATCAAAGCAGAGGAGAGAGGTGGGAAGTGAAGGAATGGAGCTAGTGGAGAGCCAGGTTGTTCCCCCAGAAGGGAATCACTTTTGTACAGCCTCTCCCCTGCCCCATGTTCCAGACTCCCTCTCCCCTCAACGACACACTCAGTGGACAGATACCATGGGCTGGGCTGTGCTGCCCAGGAGCTGGAGGAGAGTCAGGTAGCCCAGAGCCAGCGCAGTGTCTGTAGTAGATCTTAGAGGATATGCAGGTTCTGGCCATGGAACTCCCTCCTTATCCCAGGGTGGGCGAAGCCTGCTCCTGTCCCCTATGGGACAATCTGGGGGGCGGAGGGAATGTTTTTGCCTCCCCACACCCCCAAGGCTCTTTCCATGGGAGAGAGAGAGAGCCCATCAATGTCTCCAGTAAGGAGTTGGTTTAGACTGAACAAAACTCACTGCGTATAAATAAAATACCAATGCATTAGTTCAGCGGGTGCCAGCCTCCATGGGTGTTGTAAAGAACCATGGACCAACCCTGGCTATGTAGATAACTGGAAAAGGTCATAGCTCATTTCTGCACCTTCCTCGCGGAGCGTCTGTTTGCGCTGCATCCCCAGTGCTCCCCATTCCACTCCCAACCCAGTGCCTCATTCGTTGCTACCCATGCAGTCAGCACCTTTGATGTAACACAAGCCAGCGCACACTCGGACGACAATAGAGAGATGTCTGACATTAGCTTAACCAGCATGAAGCACTGTCCAAAAGGTAAGTGCTGTTCTGGAAATGCCAAGCTCCACCCACGTCACTGGGAATCTTCCATTACCAGTGCAACAGCTCTCCCTGCAGAGTTTACATCGCTGTCTCCAAGTTCCCCGCCCCGGGTGCCCGAGGACCCTGGAAGAGATGTTTTAGAAATAGACTCACATTGTTTATATTTAGTCATCGTTCTGAGTGCCTGCTCCTCACTGTATTCATTGTTTTGATAATAGTGATATAAATGATATAACAACAGAAATGGGATCTGCCCCTCTAAGAACAGGGTGGGGGCACCAGGCATGTGAGACTTGTGTGGCCGGCAGGCTGCCACAAGTGAAATCTGGCCTCTAGCTAGGCACGGAGGAGGTCTCTGGCTGCAAGAAGGTCTTAAAGACAAAGGTTGGGATTCACAGAATAAAGATTCACCTTCAAGAGCTGCGCCGTGTGATTCAGGTGTAACACGCGTACATGTGAGAGCCTGAGATGGGTTATCTCTGCGGAGTGTCTGCAGTTCAGGTCTTTTTAAGTCTTCTGGGTGGGGATCAGCCCTGGGAATTGGGGCAAGCCTCCTGCAGTGAAACGGCCATGGGAGCCAGGTTTCTCATCACGCCACACTGCAGAAGGGTGAAAGCTTAGAAAACTGCCACACAAAGCGAAGAGGCAGTGGATGCAAGGACCACACGTGCTTGGCCGAAGTGGAGACACCAGCTGGGCTACTTAGCTCTATAGTTAGAGAAAAGAAGCCACAATCTTGGAGATGGTTCCAAACCGGCTACAGCGAATGAAGCACAATTGTCATAAATATAGAAGGAAGGGTAACAGCCTTTATGTATACAGTAGCATAAAATCCCTCCTTGGCAGCTGTACTGGATCGCCTTACCTGTAAGGGGTTAAATAGTTTGAATAACCTAGTTGGCACTTGTCCAGAAGGACCAATGAGGAAAGAAGATACTTTCAAATCTGGAGGGAGAAGGATTTGTTTGTTCTCTTTTGTTGTTCCCTCTCCGGATGGAGGGAGAGACCAAGCAGGTACAACATCTCCTGAAAATATACCTGGAATAATCTATCTAAAACCATAGAAATTGTAAATAGGGCAAGAAAATGCATTAGTTTATCTTTTGTTTTAGCTTGTGAATTTTTCCTATGCTACAAAGGTAGTTTTTTTCCTATTTTTGTAACTGTGAAGCAAGCCCAGAAGGAAATCCTCTGTGTTTTAAATCTTTTTATTACCCTGTAAAGTTACTTGCCATCCTGATTTTGCAGGTATGATTCTTTTACTTTTTTCTTTATTATAAAGTTCTTTTAAGAATCTGATTGATTTTAGTGTTCTGAACACAAAGGGTCTGGTCTGTGCTCATATCGCTAAGGCAATTCGTTGGTATATTATTCTCAAGCCTCCCCAGGAAAGGAGGTGAAAGGGCTTGGGGGGATATTTTGGGGGAATCGTGATTCCAAGTGACCCTTCCCTGAATTTTTGTGCAAATCACTCGGTGGTGGCAGCAATACCGTTCAAGGACAAGGAAAGGAATTTGTGCCTTGGGGAAGTTTTAACCTAAACTAGTAGAATATAAGATTAGGGAGACTTTCATGTGGGTCCCCACATCTGTACCACAGAGTTCAGAGTTGGGGGGGACCCTGACAACAATATAGGGAATGTTTTCAGTTTCCCATGGCTAAGTCAATAGCAGACTAGGGCAGAGCTTACGCTGCCTGATATACTTTCAAGAAACTTTCAAATCTGGGGGGGAAGGATTTGTTTGTTCTCTTTTGTTGTTCCCTCTCCGGATGGAGGGAGAGACCAAGCAGGTACAACGTCTCCTGGAAATATACCTGGAATAATCTATCTAAAACCATAGAAATTGTAAATAGGGCAAGAAAATGCATTAGTTTATCTTTTGTTTTAGCTTGTGAATTTAGCTGGCAGAGGTGATGGTTTTGATGGCTGATGAGGTTACTGAAGAATTGTGCTAACCAAACAGCAGTCCCCCTTCAAATAGCGCGATAGCTGGGAGACGCACCGAAGCTCCACACCGGACTACACTGCAAACATGCCACCAACTCTCTGCTGCTATCAAAAGTGTGATGGTCTCTACACGCAGCTTCCTAGTGTGTGTCAGCAGGAAGCTGCTTGACTTAAGGTCCTTGAAACAAGACACAAAATAAGGCAAACGAGTTCATTAGCCAGCAATATACAGTCAGAATGGAGGAAGTGAGTCAACAAAGACTGGAGCCAGAGCAGCACAAAATACAAGTCCTCACAGAGATAACTATACCCCAAAGCCACATGAGCTGGGGGAGGCTCCTTGACTTTTTTAATAGAATCCTCAGAGTTGGAAATGGAAAAAAAAAACCATTGAATGGCCTGCTGCATCCCCAGCCAATGCAGGATCGTTCCCTAATGCACGTTGATAAATGCCTTATCCTGTCTAGCTTCAATTGTCTCCAGCAAAGGGAGTTCCAACCCTTTCCCTTGGGACACTGCTCCATAGCCTAATGGACCTTGCTGACAGGAAGTTTCATGAGTACTTGAATTACTTATTAAACCTACATGTTCCCTTTCTTCAGTTCATTCCATTACGCCTCGCTAGACTCTTCCCACTCACTTCTGCCGTATAAACTCTTCTCCCACTCTACACCCTTCAAAGACCCGTGGACTGTTATCCTGGCTTAGCCAAACTGTGCATGTTTAGGTCACTTGGTCTTTTCCCTCCTGCAACAATCCTTCCCACTCCCCTTAATCATTTTTGTTGCTCTTCTCTGAATTCCCTCCAGAAGTGAACACAATATTCCAGATGTGGCCACACAAGGAATGTGTGTGTGCATGTTTGTGTGATATTATATATTAGGGGGAGGGACAAATTCAAATCTCTTTTGCACAAGTTTATTTCTGGAATAGCACCACTGGAAGCAACAGAGTTACGCTAGATTTATGCTTGCGCATGTATCTGAGTTTAGAATCTGGCCGAGGGATGATTCTCTTCCTGGTCCGATATACACATCCAATACTTCAATCTTTCTAATAGCCTTGTGTGGCAGTTGTGGATTGTGATTTTTTAATAACATCTACTGACCTGACAAACCCCATTCAGAGAATTTTTCAAACAAAAAAGTTGTGTAAGACGTTCTGTGGAAATTCTGAAGCTTACTGCCAATAAATGCCCAGCTCTGAACTTGTTGCAAGAAACCACGCTGACAGCTACATGAGCTTGACTCAAGGTCACCATGTATGTTCCTCCTTTTGTTTTCCCAAAAGCTGACAAGGTTCTCCAGTTTCAGAGTAGTAGCCGTGTTAGTCTGTATCTGCAAAAAGAACGAGGAGTACTTGTGGCACCTTAAAGACTAACCACTTTATTTGAGCATAAGCTTTTGTGGACTAAAACCCACTTCATCAGATGCAAAGTTCTCCAGTTGCTTCTGTTCTGCCCTGCTCCTGTGGGGAGTCCTGACCTGACTCAGCACCGATCGTACATGCACCCACAGCATTGTGACAAATGGAAAAGAATCAGCCCCAGGGACGCTGCAGGCAAGACTGAGGAAGGTTGACGTTCCGCTGCTCTGTAGCATTTGTGCTTCGGGAACAGAACTCTGGCTCTCCTTCTCGGAGTTGTAACAACTCACTGCACACACATGGGGCCAGAGGGAGGGGACAGAAGAGGCCCATCCCTTGGCCAACAGTAGTGGGAACAGGCCCAGTTCTCTGAGCTCTAGTCCTGCGTTTGGTGCAGTAATGGAGTGGGGGCAAGCAGCTCCCCAGATCCTCAGGGTAACCAGGGACCTGCCTGGCCCTTGGTTTAAGCTGAAGCAGATGGGGGTTGCAACAGTTTATGCTGTGGCCACAAGCCTTTCCTAGGGGCCACATGCCTGGCACACACAGTCAGAGGGCTGCCTGGAAGGGTTCGGACCCAGGATTTGGATTCAACTTATGATAAAGAGAGCGGCTAGTCATAGAGTTCACATCTAGATCTGGTCTGCAATTCACCATTCACATCTATGGTGATTTCATTTGAACAAATAGACTAAGGAACCTTCAGCACAGTGGCCAGCTAAACTGTGGTCAGAAAACCACTTTGACTCAAGTAGCTTCCAACAGCATTTAAATCTGCTTCAGGGATCAATTTATTTTTTTAATTACAAGCCAAGATGAGACCTCTGGCACTGGAGCAGACTTTGTGAGATGCTATTTCCCCTCAAGAACAGAGAGGAATCTCCACCACACACTTCTCTCCCCCACAGAAAAGACAGACACCAAAGAACTAGGAAAAAACTGTGAAGCAGCTTCAGATTAGTTGGGACAACAAGGCAGCTGCAGCAGGGTCAAAGGTTCAAAATCAGACACAGTCTGAACTCAGTCAGTGAGGGGAAACCAAGGTTTGGGTTTTCCACGAAATCAGCTGAGCCAGGGAAAGCTCCATTCTCTGGCTCCCACTGGAAAGTTTGAACAGTACAGTTATTACACTGACCACCTTGCTGGCAAACACAAAGGCCATTGTGTGAAGGCATCGTTTGAAACTCCAGGGACTAAAGGAAGAGGGAAAGTCATTTTAACCTCTCAGTTTCTGTTTAAGTGACAAAGAGTCCTGTGGCCGTGCCACAGGACTCTCTGTTACTTCTGCAATTCCAGACTAACATGGCTACCCCTCTGATTCATGGCTACCTCTCTGATTCTTGTTTCTGTTTAGCCACTGAAACATGCAGATAATAAATTCTGTACCTCTCCTGCTGAAGTTGTGAGGCTCAGTGCACTCCTGTTTGAAAACACTTGGAGATCCTTGGAGGAGAGGTGCAAAGGTATCTTTACAAATCAAAGTAACTAATAGGCAAATAGAGGCCTTTTGTTTTCTCTGGCAGACGCTTGGGGACTTACTTTCGAATATCACAGAGGTGTCAAATTCCTCAGGGATTAAACAGGTTGAAAGACACTGAAGCTCTAAGGAGGGTTTTTTGGTTTTTTTCCTCGAGCTGTTTTGGAAGTGGCACTTGGGAGTCTGCAAGTTGACCTAAGTCAGATTTATGTATTTCAATTTTCAAAAGAAACCTTGGGTCTGTTTTATAACTCAACCTGTCACTTGATTGTCTTGCTCTGCAATCTTTCTGCTCCTCCCCACAGCTCTAACAAATGACAAACAGCAAAGCTGGCATCCCATGCCTTGGCACACCACAGGGCCACATGCCAGGCTTATTCAATCAGTTGTGCTTTCGGATTGGATTGGAGCACTCCCTCCAAAAACGTGAGGGGCTGCATCTACCGCCAATGCTGACCTTTCCAAGAACAGTCACAGCCAACGCTGCTGCCGGTTCCTCGTCTAGGATTCAGGTCAAAGCCAACTCCCTGGCACAGGATCACGGCTGGGCACTGGGGATTTCCAAGATGTCAGAGAGCATCACTAGATCACACTAATAACTGGGAGACCCATTGCAATGGGCTGAATTTAGCAGCTTATCAAACCGGTGAACAATTAAAATTCCCAAGGATACTGTATCATCAAATGCAAACCAGAGACCAATGTGCATTCAGCCAAGAAATTCTTTCACCAGCCACTGAAATGCAGCCACAGCTGGGGCCGGGGGAGGAAGGGCTATATGCAGACAATGCAGTTACCCTGCCGGGGAGGGGGAGTTTGCTAACCACTCCGAGGGCTTGTCTACCCTTAAAAGGCTGCAGCAGTGCAGTGAAGACATAGTGGCACCAAAGGGAGGAGCTCTCTCCTCTCCTACTGGCGCAGGAGAAGGACCTCACACATAGGCCCTACTGAGTCCTAACTCCCTGAGATACAAGATTTCACATTCCTTGAAGTTACTGACCCTACATTTAGAAGACAAGAGGTTTTGCTTACAGCCAGAAGTTAACAGGGACTCCCAAGCAGACTCACCTTTATCTTAAAGAGGCCACTAAAAAATAAAAGTGAAGTCTCCAGGAGCAAGCAGAGAGTGACAGCGAGAGCGAGCGTGCGTGCGTGCGTGCGTGCGTGTGTCCCTCTATGCTGAGTGCCAGTAACAAAGTGGCTGTTACACTCTGCACACACGGAGATGGCTTAGAAATACAAGTACCCAACAAACAATACCGTGCCAGTTTAACTAGGGAACTACCGAGTTCTCCTGGTATCACTGCCCAGGTACCGCCAATAAGAGTTTGGGGCTGGGCATTTTAAGGAGGAGCCTTGTCACCAGCTCTTCTGAATGGACTGCAGAGAGCTGTGCCTGGTAGGATCCAGGGGGAGGTCACACTGCTTGGGGGTCTGTCGTATTCCACGGCATTTCACAGGATTTCTATGCTGGTTGGCTCACAGGCCTCTGCAGCCTCCATTGGGCTGCCCCGGGGTGGCCCTTGTAATAGTGCCAGACACAATGACAGGTTAAGAGGGGGAGGTCAAGGAGGATTCTCGCAGCTGAGTTAGAGACCACACTGCTGACTCCTAGAGCAGCACCAGTCCAGCCACCCTCACTCCCTCCAAACCCGCCTGTGTCGCCCCATACAGCTCTATGCCCATCAGGACAGGCAGTAACAGGACACACTGAGATCCCCCTTTAGTTCCCAGCACATCAGCTGCCTCCTGACTGAGCCCCACAGGCTGGGTGGTTGGCATTTTAAAGAGTAATTTCCCATCATCCCCAAACTTTGCCAGTAACATTAAGTGTTTAGCTCTTCTAATAATAACTTGTCTCCCTCTGCTCTTGCTCTGGGCCCAGACTGTTACCCACCCTTGCTTGTCAACTATCTGAAATGGGCCATCCTGATTATCACTACAAAAGGTGTTTTTTCTCCTGGTAATAGCCCACTTTAACTGATTTGTCTTGTTAGAGATGGTATGGCAACCCCCATCTTTTCAGGTTCTCTGTATATAGATCTTCCTACTGTATTTTCTGCTCCATGCATCTGATGAAGTGGGTTTTAGCCCATGAAAGCTTAGGCCCAAATAAATGTGTTAGTCTCTAAGGTAACTCTGCCAATGCCAGTCCCAAGCCCGGATGAAAAAGGAGGAGGGTTGGGCATGGGGCTAGCAACCCCATACCGTAAAAATTTACCCGCTACAGAAACGCAAGCAATAGATAATTCAGAGACCAACTTCCTGGAGAATGGCCCAGGACAGAATCCTCTGGCAATCTATTGTTGGCAGCCCATACCCTGAGAGGGGTGGAAGGCATAATAATAATAATAAGTCCCTAAGGTGCCACAAAGACTTCTCATTCTGTTTGCTGATACAGACTAACACAGCTGACACCCTGAAGCAAATAAAATGGTTACACTCCCCGCCCTCGGCTCTTCCTAAAATAATTAGAAAATCCTTTGGAAGCAAAGGTTTGTGCTTCTCCTTATTTAGATAAAATCCACAGACCTTGTGCCTGAGAACAAAGACCATGAAACACCAGCCTGTGGAACAAATACCCCCAGGAGCTAAGGCCCATCACAAACCTCATCATCTCCCACTCCAAGTGCAAGGGGCATTTCTTTGACTTGCCTTCTCTCAAAGAAATACACAGCAATATGGATATCAAACAATCCAACCCTACAAACCAGATACTGCACTGTCTGCACTTCTCCCCCCCCACCAGGGAGAGAGTAAGAGAACAAACACCTGACACAGGTGTAGGTACACTGCTTAATGAAGATGCTCAGATACTAGGGAGATGAACATGGCATAAGACCACAACTGTCACCTACTAAATCAGCAATATCATCTCCTCCTGGCTTTCGTTTGCCAGAAGTTGGGAGTGGGCATGGATCACTTGATGATTACTTGTTCTGTTCATTCCCTCTGGGCACCCGGCATTGGCCACTGTCAGAAGACAGAACACTGGGCTAGATGGACCAGACCAAATATGACCATTCTTATGTTCTTTGAAGATTTCCACTCCAAGTATTGACACTACCTGAAACCTGAGGAAACCTGGCTGCCTTTGAAGCTGCCTTTCCCCTGTTACCCATTTGAACGGCTGTTTCTTTTTGCTGTACGGTGCTCAGCACTGTAAAAAAAGAAGTTATTCAGTCATTGTGGTTTTCCAGAGACATTCTACATGTTGATTTGCAAAGTGGGAGTTGACATTTTTCTGACCCTACTCACTCATCATATTTAATGGCACCTGCACGTAACATGAAATAATCTAAGAAAATAGAGCGACTTTTAACCGAGGGTGGATAATGTAGACAAATGACTAATGTGCTGCCTCTTCTCATGGGCTTGCTATCCTGTCTGCACTGGAGGCTGAGTCAGGATCTACTGCTACAACAGAGTTAGTGTAGAGGTGAGTTGTTTGTCTTATGTACTCACATCCAAAAATGCAAATATTATTCGACCTGACAGTACAGTGATTTGGAAAGGCCAGGAATGTGCATGCCTTGAGGAGGTGCCAGATTCAAAGGCGGGTGTGACAGGAAAGCACAATCCTATGCTATCCACCTTGAGCAAATTCCTGGCACCCAGCAGCACAAATGCCTCCTAAAAGCCCTTGGATTGCTAGGCAAAGTAAAAATAAGCCTGTTGTGGTTTGCTTTCCATGTCTGTGGGCCCTTCCAGTGAATGGCAGACACCACTATTGCGTGCGGCAGAAGCCTGGATGAAGGGGACAGTCACATGAAGATTTTCTTCTTTCCCGAGACACTTTGATCAAACTCACTTCCTCCAATGTTCCTTACTTTCTTCCCACAGTAGAGGGCTTTTCAGTGTCTCTGGGAAACTCTGCCCACATTCAATCTTTCACCAGTGTTGGAACGTAAGACTGTCAAAACTTGCATTAGGCACTCAAAAAACTCAAGGAACGTGGGCAAAGCCTCAGATGCCACAAAGCTGGCATAGCTGGCTTCACACTTTTCATGCCTGGCACCCTGTGGAGGAATTTAGTGCCCATAAATGTCTTTAAAAACTCAAGCCCTGATATGCCAAAACTAAAAGGCTCCCCTACCAGGCATGAGAGAGTAGCTGAGTCTCACCCATTCAGTGCTGAGGTTGCCAATCAGTGGCTCATTCATCTGAATCGGTGACAGTGGATGATGGGGTGTCGACGTAGAATGACGCCAGGAAACTCATTTCATATAGGCCACCAGTCAGCATCCAGACAGGGAGGAGGGCCCAGTGGTTAAGGCAGGAGTGTAGGACTTGGGAGCCAGGAGCTCAAGTCCCTTCCCTGACACAGCCTTCCTGTGCGATCAGGAACAAGTCACGTGATCTCTCTGGGGCTCAGTGGTGACATAGCTTGGTCATGCCTCACACAGGTGTGCAAGGACAAATCTGGTCATGATTGTGAGAAGCTCAGATACCACACTGATGATGGCCATAGATAGCCACATGGTAGCGACTGTTGGGCATTGCTGACCCAGGAGATGTTTGACCCAACAATCGAAATAAAGATGAAATTCACTGTAGTCAGTGAATAGTCCTCACCGCCATCAGTCCTCCTCGTTTGTTTTCTTTCAAGCAGATGCACAAATACACACACATTGCGGGGTAATGAACAGTTTGGGTTTCTGAGCAAAATGAAAGCAGAGTGAGAAAACTCTGCTCGATGTGTTTTAGATTTGCTTTGCTGAGATGCTCATCACTGGTCTATTTGCTGTACGTTCCACAAAGCACATTAAGCACATCCAGAGCACAGCATCTCAATGCGATGAGCATGAGTAAAGTTCAGTGACAGCGAGCAGGATTGAAAGGTCGTGGCAGTACAGATTTCCTGTCGTGCTCTGCAGCAGACAGGGCCAGGTCCTGCCCTCATGACTCTGGTACAGGGGTAATCAATTATTTTTTATCAAGGTACACATTTCTTACTCAAGGTATAGTCAAGGTCCAGACTCCAGAGAATAATACAGAAATAAAATAAATAAAATAATAATAAAATAAAAAGATGTGGTGGTCTATTCAAAAACACCTGCTGGTCCAGATTTGGCCCGTGGTCCACCTATTGACTACCCCTGCTCTGATATTTCTTACATTCCCCTTGAGGCAAAACAGAAAAGTCAACAGGACTTTGCCTGAGTACAGACATGAAGCATGTGGCTGCACTGCTGCAACAAGTGTAGTGAGCTGCATTCTCGATGTGATTTGAAGAGACACATTTTCAAAAATGTGCCTAAAAACCTGGGGGGTGCCCCCCATCTCGCCCCCGGCCAGTGCAAAAATCTGCATTGGAGTGTACACAAATCACCATGTACAAGAGAATCTGGGCGGGTGCTTTCAGACATAAATACTCTAGGAACGGTTCCACGTGCACATTTTGGGGCATATTTTTGGAGAATGCTTTGAAGAGTTGGCCCGATGTTACAATATGTGCAAGAGCGAAGATCACGCAGGCGTGGATTCTATTACCTAGGAGGGCAACTAAAAAAGGCTTAGCAACTGAGGAACGTACAGAGTGGAGACACAATACCAGCCCTAGCGAAAAGATAAAGTGCCATGTGAGACATTTCAGACCGCGACTAAATCACATCAACACTGTATAGGCAGGGGCTCAAACTCAGAGGCAGCTGACCAGCCAAAAACAGGACGTAATTATCACTCTGGTCTGTAATCCCAAGTGTGTCCCAGAAAACAGCTCCCACAATGGCCCTATGCCACCACCATGCCCTAGGAGGCCCCTGGCCGGTGAGGGCGATGGCAGAAAGCAGATACAGAGGGTGCTGAGGGCACTACTGGAGTTCCATAGCCTGGTTGTTTACCAGACCTATTGGTTGCATTCACTCATTGGGAATTGCTGGTTTTCACCCTCCTATAAGCCACTTAATTGCAACGTAAAACATATGGAGCCGGAGAGCTGCAACAATTTTTATAGTGAGGGTGAACCAAACTGTAAACCCTGCATATAATGGAACCCACTTCAAGCCAGGGTGTTGCAGCAGCCCCCCCCGCCCCCCGCAGCACCCATGTCTGGAGCTTGATCCACTGTATTCCACCAGATATTGCACCCAGGAAAGCTGATTGACACCAATGCTGTTACACCAGCATGTCAGAGAAGAGACTCGGGACCTCCTGCACTGGTCGTTCCATGTGCACTGAACGAGCTGTGCAGCTGAAGGGCCCCTGTATCGTTCTTATTTGGTACATTCTGAGATGGGAAGATAAGGCAAATATTCTCAAGGCAGCTGCTTTACATTAGGCAGGATGAAAAGTGCAGCCCATACGCCATGTGTTCCCCCTCAGATCCCTCAGCAATGCAGCTCAAGACATGGCTCCCCGACTTGATTCACCAGGATGCTGGAACGAACCCCATCAGGTCACAAGGCT
Source organism: Dermatemys mawii (assembly GCA_007922305.1). Taxonomy (NCBI): domain Eukaryota; kingdom Metazoa; phylum Chordata; order Testudines; family Dermatemydidae; genus Dermatemys; species Dermatemys mawii. The sequence goes on from ML677360.1 coordinate 28,907,143, forward strand.
CCTACTCAGCCAGGATTTATTGCACATTTAACCTTGTTCCCTGCCTCCCCTCCTGCGGGTTATGATGAATGGTCTGGCTCTTCCCAGCCGCAGCTGGGCCGCTGGAAATTACATCTATGCTGGGCTCTGCCTGCCTGCTTCATATGATGTGCTGGGAGAGATTTCATTTCCAGAGACCCCAGCCGGCCCTTTGCCATAGGAGACACAACAGTGCCATCTCTCTGCAAAGCATTTGTGAATAGGAAAAACTCAGCTGGCTGAGCCCTAAATCCATTAAAATCCATTTCCCAGCAGCTGCTCTTCCCTCGATGGCATGTGCCGGAACACGATATTGAACGCTAGAGCAAGGATTTCTTTTTGCAAAATCCCCACACAGATGTGAAACAACCCAGCTCCTTGTGTGTTACCGAATCAATCCGTCATGTTGTTTTCTCCCTGCTGGAGTGCTTTCCCCCTGCATCAACGAGGAGCGTGCCCAGCCTCCATCCACCTGGCGCCTAGCAGAGTAGTCACTTCGCAGGGAGAGACTGGAAACCAGTGCTGCAGCCAGGTCAATTGATGGGCCACAGGGTGCAACAAAGTCATTTTTCAGCTTGGCAGTGGCCATGCAATTAGCTGTTGGCACCAGTTTAAAAACGGCCACGGCGCTGACTCAGCACAGCTCTTGTGACAGTGGGGTTCTTCCACCACTGGAGAATGAGGAAAGTAGTCCCTCTATTGCATAGCTTCTGCAGGAGAACCATGGCTATTTGCCATTCGGCTCACAAAGTGGCCTATCAGCCGAGCGTACAGAACTGCTGGTGGAAGTTACAGCGGAACTAGACGGCATTTCGGTTGGTTTCCGTTACAGGGCGGCTCAGACATTACAGACAATAGCGAAAGTGTCAAATGTCAGAACCTCTCCACTAAAAACACGGGACGCATTTTTCATGAACAAATTCCAGTTCCAGTGGCACGGAGCCGGCCCCTCCCCGATGGGCTCCCACGAACTGCCTCCCAGTGCTGGGATCGCCCAGATGAGAGGGAGACAACCATACCTAAAATATGGTTGTCTGGTCCCAAGCGGCTTGTGAGCAAACTGCCCCAAAGCACTGATTGGTTATGAATTATCCTGGACCCACAGAGCATATTCACAAAGGACCACATCTGGAGAGGATTCAGAAAGAGGCGTAAATTACCCATCAGTGAGTGAGTCCAAGCATCTCACTTCATGGACGGACCCTGAAGCTGCTGCTTGTGATTGACAGGCAGCAGCAAAATGAAGGAGCGGCAATACCTCCCGTCCTGGGGAACCACCGAATGTTTAACCTTCATAGAATCATAGAATATCAGGTTTAACCTTCATAGAATCATAGAATATCAGGGTTGGAAGGGACCTCAGGAGGTTCTAGTCCAACCTGCTGCTCAAAGCAGGACCAACCCCAACTAAATCATCCCAGCCAGGGCTTTGTCAAGCCTGACCTTAAAAACCTCTAAGGAAGGAGATTCCATCACCTCCCTAGGGAACCCATTCCACTGCTTCACCACCCTCCTAGGGAAAAAGTTTTTCCTAATATCCAACCTTCACCCCCTCCCCACGAGGGCTCAATTCTGCGAGTAGTTCCTTCGCTTCCCCCAAGAGCTCAGCACCATTGATGGGTCACAAGTTCCCCGCCCCCACAAATTTAGTTTTCCTGAGGTACCAAAAACTGCCAGTTCCCACAGTCGAAGGCGATAGCAACTGGCCCAAAGGATTCTGGGTTGTGGCGGCGGGGGGGAGAATGTAGGGTCGCAGTCTGACAAGAGCACACCCTTCGCGCTCCACTCTGCCGACCCATTCTCCCAGCTAGCCCATGGGGCGGAGGACAGAGGAGGGTCTGAGGTGAGGAATAAAAGGTGTCCGCCATGTTTTTCCTGGGGAGAGCACCTCTCCCAGTGTGCTTAGAAGAAGGGAGTTTCCAAGAACTCTGCCTTTCCCTTTAACGGCCTGTGCAGATTAGGGGGGACACAATCTTCAGAGCAGCTAACTAAAAGAGAAAGCCCCACCCACCCAGGTTTGTGACTAGCCTCCTCAGGCACTGCACAGGAGCCCCCTTTCATAGGATGATGTAAGAAATTCCTTCCCTGAAACTGGGGAAAGAATTTCACAACATTGACCAGCTAGAGGGGCTATTTAACTGCAATGTCCCCACACTGCCTTTTACTGTGTGTCACTTATTCATATATTTTTAGCATGTGGTAGTGGGAGGGGGCAGGGAGCTATTACAGACCTGCTTCTGTCACAAATCCATGCTCAAAGTTGAAAAACAAATAGGTGGATTTAGTTTTTCCTGGAAACAGTGAGGTTTTTCCAGTTCTTGCTAAGGTCACTCCATCCACCCAGAGGAGGGGGTGTGTGCTATGTCTGTCTGTATAAAGGGAGAGAAAAACTAGTGAGGGTGGGAGGAGATAAACCATCAGTTCTTTTTTCATAGCTGTAGGCACTCCAAGCAGAGAGCAAGCAGAGTAAAAGGGATTCCAGAGCTGGACACCATGGCTGAAGGTAAAGCTGCAGAATGGCACATTACTACAGGCTACATTTCAGCAAAACTTGACAACTTTTTAATAACTCTTCTACATCAGAAATGTTTTGCTTGGTTATAGTGAACTTTGCAACGTGTCTATGGACGGGTGGGTAGCGGTATCAGTAGCTCGGTGTGTATGTGTGTGCAGAAATTCTACTTTAAAAGTTGAGGAGTATTATGGTTTGTTCATGTAGCTCAGGGTGGAACATTAAGCAAGCTCCTTTATCTCAGCTGCACTTGTTGGTATTTCTGGAACTTATTGAAACTGAATGGCAAACTCTGGACTCAAGTGCAGGATCATCAGACACACAGAAGATTAAAACAGAAGATAGTTAGGATCAGAAGGAAACCACTTGGAGTTAATTTTTTTCTGTACCACAACTGTGGTAATTTGCTATTGTTTAATAATACTGATGCTGTAAAGAGTGAAATTTTAAAATACTGTTTTAAATTGCAAGCTCCCTTTCAGCAGAACTTTGCAGAGAGCTATTCTAAAAATATTTGCTTTAGGGCTCGCCCTATTTTTAAAGAGAGTTATCTAAATAAAGCCATAAAAAAACCTCTTCTAAGCCTTTAGAAATCCCTCTGACACATAGTTGGCTTTTCTGCACAGTCTTTTGCTAGGGAAAGAACACTTTCTTCTTAAGATCTTTCACAGTGGAGAGAGGTAAATAGAGGTATCCCCCAAGGATCTATACTGGGACCAGTGCTGTTTAACATACCCAAAAATGATCTGGAAAAGGGGGTAAACAGTGAGGCGGCAAAGTTTGCAGATGATACAAAATTATTCAAGATAGTGAAGCCCAAAGCTGACTGAAGAGTTACAGAAGGATCTCTCAAAACTGGGTGACTGGGCAACAAAATAGCAGATGAAATTGAATGTTAATAAGTGCAAAGTAATGCACATTGGAAAACTTAATCCCAACTATACAAAATGATGGAATCTAAATTAGCTGTTACCACTCAAGAAGGGGTTCTTGGAGTCATAGTCGATAGTTCACTGATCGATGTGTAGCGGCAGTCAAAGAAGTTAACAGAATGTTAGGAACCATTGGGAAAGGGATAGAAGAAAACATCAAATTATAGTACACCCCACCTGGAATACTGCATGCCATTCGGGTCACCCCATTTCAACAAAGATATATTAGAACTGGAAAAAGTGCAGAGAAGGGCCACAAAAATGGTTAGGGGTATGGAACAGCTTCCATACACAGGGAGATTAAAACACTGGGACTATTCAGTTTCAAAAAGAGACAACTGAGGGGAGATAGAAGTTTATAAAATCATGAATAGTGAGGAAGAAGTAGATAAGGAAGTGTTATTTACTCCTTTGCATAAGGCAAGAACTGGGGTCACCAATGAAATTAATAAGCAGCAGGTTTAAAACTAACATAAGGGAGTACTACTTTACACAACAGACAGTCAGCCTGTGGAACTCACTGCCAGGGGATGTTGTGAAAGTTAGAAGTATAACTGGACTCAAGAAAGAAGTAGCTAAGTTCATGGAGGATAGGTCCATCAATGGCAACTAACCAAGATGACCAGGGATGTAGCCCCATGCTCTGGGCGCCCCTAAACCTCTGACAGCCAGAAGCTGGAACTGGACAACAGGGGATAGATTACTTGATAATTTTTCTGTTCTGTTCATTCTCTCTGGGGCACCTGGCATTGGCCACTGTTGGAAGACAGGATACTGGGCTAGATGGACCTTTGGTCTGACACATTATGGTCATTCTTATGTTCTTATGAAATAATATTTCCCATGTCAGATTCTGATCAGTGCGTAGCCTATTTGTTCAGTCTGTGGTCAGTGAGACAAAGCAATACAGGCTCAGCATTATTATATGGCATCATAGCCCACCCTAAAGCAAGTGACTGTGTCCCATGGCTGAGTGTGGAGTTGCAGATAGGCAGGTGAGAGACCTGTCAACTCCACAACAGTGACAAAAACAAACAGGGAAGTTAATTCAGTTCAGCCGTCTGGGACCTCAGTGGCAAGACCAGGTTTTATTAAATCGAGTCCCAAGACAAAATAAAATTGAATGAAAGAGGAGGAGCCAGCAATGGCATTGCAATGATTGCATCCTAAAGAAACAGGGCCCCTCTGCTCACAGAACTGATGGTGGCACTGAGTTTGCTGGGTCTACAGAGCAGCCTTCTGACTGCTTACGGCTATAGGGCACCGGCAGGAGAGGAGGGGACTCATTTCCCCTCAGGATGATGAAAAGCAGGATCCCTTACATCAGAGGTTGGACCAAATTATATGCAGGCGTAAATGGGGAAAACTCCACTGTGGTCCTTGCATGCTGCTCATTGCCATCACAGGGGAATGTTGCTTCTGGCATTTCTCTTCCTTGAGGGCCCTCACATGGGTCCTGGGTTTGGGCTGTTCCTGGAGACATTGGATCTGAAGTTTCCCATGAGCTCCTCTTCCTCTGTCTTTGTGCTCACAGGGCCCCTCCCATGCTGTGTCCAACTTCCAAGCACTCCCACATCTTTCAAAATAGAAACAAACCCTGACAATCTCTCTCTGCATCTTCTGCTGCTAGAGGCCAGGAAGAGCTTAGTTCAGAGCTGGTTTGTGTATGTTTAAAGTGCAAGTATGTCTAGAGAAAGCAGGGCTGAAAAGAGGAGTTACATGTTTTGTTGTGAAATCAGCAAGGCCTGTGGCCATTCTTCTCTCTCGCAGGAATGAGCACCAGAGTCTAGGTCTGACTCTCCAATGCACAAAGCAGAGACCACTCAAAAAACCAAAAGAGAAAAACCTTTCTAACCTCTTTCGTAGCAGCTGTCCTACAGGCTAGTTATAACACTAGGAAATAGAAGTCTAGCAGTCAGAAATGTGACTGTTAAACTGGTGACCCTGTTACATTAAAGGATTTTAAAACACAGGGAAAATGGAAATGGTATGTTAAGATATTTCATTCCACTCATGGCCTTGTGAACACTGCAATACCTGCAGTGAATAGCATGCAGACTTCCAGGAAGAGCTCTGCAAACATCCTGCTATATGTTTTCATCAATTTAATTTAATAATGAAGGAATAAACTGGTTGTTACTGATCAAAGAGCCCAGCAGAATACAACACATTTGGAGTTACCAGCTCAGGCTGGTTTTATGAGCCAAAAATCATTTTTTAGAATTCTCTCTCAAACGCACCTTTTCTGACTTGACCCAAATTTTCTGGCCAAGTCTAGCTTGGTATAAGATCATACACATGTAATTGGGCACAGTTTTGGCTAAATCAGAGGTGGGATGTGTAAAATGGAAGTCTCCCTTCCCCCTTCAGTTTGTTATACACTTGTCACGCTCCTGCAGCCCGGCAGCCCAATGGAATCATTTTGATTATGGACAAGCTACGCTTTCTCCATAACTCCATCTGTCTAGAGATCTCCTAGGTCTTACCATGATAGCCTCACACCAGTGAAAGCAATTATTTCTCTCTCATATGTCCTTCCCTGCTGGCAAGCAACAGGGCTGACTTTGTGGTGAGGTTTTGGGGGCATATCCATAAGCATGAATGTGAGGGCACTATTGCAAGAAAGCCTTTCGCTCTGGATGGGCAAAGTCAGTGGTCTTGCTTTTTTCACCGGGCACCATTCCTATGGCAACGGGTTTCGGAGGCTCCCTCCCTTCCTCTTTCTGGCCAGCATTAAGCCCCTTCCCTAGGGCAGTGGCTCTCAACCCACCCGACAACTGTACCCCTTTCAGGGGTCTGATTTGTCTTGTGTACCCCCAGGTTTCGCCTCATTTAAAAACAACTTGCTTACAAAATGAGACATGAGAATCTAAAAGGGTCACAGCGCACTGGTACTGAACAATGGCTGACTTTCTCATTGTGACCATAGAATTATAAAATAAATCCAGTGGGATAGAAATACTGTACTTACATTTCAGTGTATAGTAGATAGAGCCGTATAAAGAAGTCACTGTCTGTATGAAATTTTAGTTTGTACTGACTTTGCTAGTCCTGTTTATGTAGCCTGTTGTAAAACGAGGCAAATCTCTAGACAAGGTGATGTACCCTCTGGAAGACCGTGGTGTACCCCTAGAGATTCACGTATCCCTGTTGAGAACTACTGCGCTAGGTGACCTATTACTGAGAGAGGATGCGACCAAAGCCGCAGCAAGCTGAGCAGCCCCGGCCTCGTCAGCACTTGTTCCATAAATCAGGCCCTGGTTTTCCAGCTCAGGTACTGTGGCACTGAACTCGCTATGTGTTCTCCTACATTAAATACTTTCACTTATTCTGGCAACTAATCTGCCTGACTGCAATGCATTCATGGGTCGCTAGCCTTGAACAATGATGAATGATATCGCATTGCCCCAGGAAACCACGCTGAAACCACGGGTAATGGTGCTGTCTGATTATCACCGGCTGCCTAGCACAGGCCCTGCTTACATCAGTGTCTCTCTGCCTACTGCCACAAGAGAATGCCTCAGGCCATACAATCAGACTTCCCTTTTCGTATGTTTATGGTCAGTCTCTCCCATTTGTCAGGGCATTGGAAATAGAAAACTTCCTGTCAGCTCGACCAAGGGCACAGGGAACATCCAAAGCCAAGTGTTCCCAGAGCTCAGAAATGTTTCTCTCTCTTGGGGGGAAAACAGCCCAAACAACTTGGCAGCTGAAGCCGAACTCCTCGAGAAGCAGGAAGGACAAGCACTGGCCTTCTCTCCTGCTGCCCCTCTGCCCTTAAATCCTGATGGACCCAGCGCAGCTCTGCGACACACCTTAGGCCTGGCCTCAGGCCCCTCCACTGTTGTGTCATTAAGAGCAGAAGCCTAGTTCAAGGGGTCTGGCTCAGAACCACTCAATGGATTCAAAGGAGGAGAGAGTGGAATCTGGGTCAGTTTGTGCTGTGTCTTTGCTGCCTCCCTGAAAGAGAGCTTTAGATGCTGTTGGTTTTGCAGATCTGGTGCTGGAATCATGCAACCTGGAGTGTGAGAGCAATAGTCAGAACCACATGACGGCCGACATGGGCAGCAAGCAGCTCGTTGTGAGGAGGGGACAGTCTTTCAACGTCACGCTGCTCTTCACTGGAAGGGGTTATGAGGAAGGAGTGGATAGACTTGCTCTCAACGTAGAGACGGGTAAGTCCAGAGCTATTCACTAAACTCAACTTCAGTCAGCTTGAGAGGAGCCACCTCCATCCCCTTATTCAGAGATACACACACAGTATCTACCCCAGAGATGAGCCGTCCTACCCCTTCACCTCAGAGAGAGACCTATTCAC
>ML677360.1:28914932-28941719 GCA_007922305.1 Dermatemys mawii
CCTCCCCTGAAAGAGAGGTGCCATCCACCCTCCCCTCAGAGACAGACATATTCACCTACCCTCCCCTCCGAGAGAGGCCATGCCCAGCTAAGCCACCTCAGCACCGTCCCATCCAGGAGGGGCACTTTCTACCCCAGTCATCAGGGAGAGCCATCCCTGCCCAGCCCATTCACGAAAGCACTTTCCACACTTGTCACTTGTATACGGATTCCCCCTCTCCATCAGTCATTTTACAGGCAAGCCATCCTCAGTTTCCACCCCCATCACGCCACCTCCCCATCCTTCAAGACAGTAAGAGACCAACCCCACCCTATTCACTTCAGACAGTCCATCCCAGGGTCTGTCACCATCCAGATAAGCAAGCACTACCACATGAATGGCCCTCGCATTTTTGTTCAGGAAAACTAATTGCTTCCCCCATGGCTTATCTTTGCTTGTTTTTACAACTTACAAAGTGAATCTAAAAGCCCTTGGTCCAAACATTTTTTTATTTGTTTTACTTTGTGGGATCTGAGAGGACAGCTTCCTCTTCCTGTCAGGAGACTGTTATCTCAGTCATGTTATTTCCAACATTAAAGTGAAATTTCCCTGGCACTGATCCCAATATCATAGGTGGTTTTTCCTCACAGTCCCAGACAGAGAGATATAAAAACAGTGGCTCCACAATAGAATAATAGTTGAAAGAAAGCAAGAGCCCCAGCCCTTGTGAATATTATTTGCCTGAGACTAACACTAATTCCCCATAGCCAACAATGTTCATTGTTGCCACATTCCACATTTCTTAAGTGTTTGGGCATGAAGACAAGTCAATCAGTCTGTGCTAAGGATTACTTCAGATGAGCAGACAGGGTTGGGCTTTGCCCAGCTATTACCTTGGAACGTCTGAGTTGGAATCCGTAACATCTGTAGACGCCTAATGCAGCGTTCCAAAACTCCAAGCAGTCACTTCCACACCTGCGATTTGCATTACCGTAACTAGAAAAACAAACTGCTATTACGAATAACACTGGTCTACAATTTTTTAGAAGTCGTCTGCTTCAGAGATAAAATGTGATATTTATTATGTATTTTGATGTGCTGAATTCGAATATGACAATTAAAACAACTGATTGGCTACTGTTTCTAAGATATTTAAGTTTTTACATTTTATGTCTATGTATATTGTGTAGATAGTAGAGTTTTAATCATAAATTGTAAACCTAGGTCTTTTCATGTGTTTATGGTTGCTTTACATGATAATATTTCACCTGTCCTGTTTATGTAACACTTTAAAAATCAGCAAAAGGGTTATATAAATAAAATGTATTATGAAACAAAAGGCAAAAAACTATTATGTACATAGTTTAGTCCTATTCAGTGTCTACTCGGCGCTTCTTGGCTTGTCTCTTGTATTCATTACATGGAGCATCTCTTGTCACTGTCCAGCCATAGTCTGCAAGCATTGATGGGCTCCATTTGCCCTGATAGCGTTTCTCCATTGTTGCAATGTCCTGGTGAAATCGCTCGCCGTGCTCATCGCTCACTGCTCTGCAGTTCGGTGGAAAAAAATCTAGATGAGAGTGCAAAAAATGTATCTTTAGTGACATGTTGCAACCAAGGCTTTTGTATGCCTTGAGGAGGTTTTCCACCAACAACCTGTAGTTGTCTGCCTTGTTGTTTCCGAGAAAATGTATTGCCACTGACTGGAAGGCTTTCTATGCCGTCTTTTCCTTGCCACGCAGTGCATCGTCAGATGCATCATCTCGAAGAAGTTCACGAATCTGAGGACCAACAAAGACACCTTCCTTTATCTTAGCTTCATTTAACCTTGGAAATTTTCCACGGAGGTACTTGAAAGCTGCTTGTGTTTTGTCAATGGCCTTGACAAAGTTCTTCATCAGACCCAGCTTGATGTGTAAGGGTGGTAACAAAATCTTCCTTGATACAACAAGTGGTGGATGCTGAACACTTTTCCTCCCAGGCTCCAATGACTGTTGGAATGGCCAATCTTTCTTGATGTAGTGGGAATCTCTTGCACGACTATCCCATTCGCAGAGAAAACAGCAGTACTTTGTGTATCCAGTCTGCAGACCAAGCAAGAGAGCAACAACCTTCAAATTGCCACAAAGCTGCCACTGATGTTGGTCATAGTTTATGCACCTCAAAAGTTGTTTCATGTTGTCATAGGTTTCCTTCATATAGACTGCATGACCAACTGGAATTGATGGCAAAATATTGCCATTATGCAGCAAAACAGCTTTAAGACTCGTCATCGATGAATCAATGAAGAGTCTCCACTCATCTGGATCGTGAACGATGTTGAGGGCTGCCATCACACCATCGATGTTGTTGCAGGCTACAAGATCCTTTTGACGGTCACGGAACATGGAAACCCTAACATCACCTGCCAGGAGATTCCACTGCTGTAGTCTGGAGCCCAACAGCTCTGCCTTACTCTTGGGTAGTTCCAAATCCTTGACAAGGTCATTCAGTTCAGCTTGTGTTATGAGGTGTGGTTCAGAGGAGGAGGATGGGAGAAAATGTGGGTCCTGTGACATTGATGGTTCAGGACCAGAAGTTTCATCCTCTTCCTCTTCCTCGTCTGACTCAAGTGAGAATGATTCTGGTGCATCAGGAACCGGCAGCCCTTCTCCGTGAGGTATTGGGCGTATAGCTGAAGGAATGTTTGGATAATGCACAGTCCACTTTTTCTTCTTTGACACACCTTTCCCAACTGGAGGCACCATGCAGAAGTAACAATTGCTGGTATGATCTGTTGGCTCTCTCCAAATCATTGGCACTGCAAAACGCATAGATTTCCTTTTCCTGTTCAACCACTGGCGAAGATTTGTTGCACAAGTGTTGCAGCATATGTGTGGGGCCCACCTCTTGTCCTGATCTCCAATTTTTCAGCCAAAATAAAGGTGATAGGCTTTCTTAACCATATGGGTTATACTGCGCTTTTGTGATGCAAAAGTCACTTCACCACAAACATAGCAGAAGTTATCTGCACTGTTCACACAAGTACGAGGCATCTCTGCTCACTTTGGCTAAACAGAAATGTGTCCCTTTGCAAAATCAAACACTGACAAATAAGAGAGCACGACACTCTATGATTTCTAGAGCTGATAGAGAGCAATTTGTTCAGCAGAGTGATGTAAGCTTCGTTATGATTGCATCATCCATGACTTCTAGGAATAACATGATGTAATTCATATCATGTATGATGCAATACCAGCTTCAGATTGCATCATTCATTGTTTTGCCTAAGAAGCAAGTACTGTCCAAACCCAGTCATAGATTTATTCATAGATCCAGTCAAAGATGTATTTTAGTCATTTCTGGTTTAAATTGAGATCCCTTCCCTTTATAACTCATTTATCCTCCGCCATTCCCATGTCAAGGGTCGTATATACTGACCCAATAGTATATCTTGAAAACTAGAGCCAATCAACAATTTTAAGCATCATTTTCGTTCTCAGTGACCCAGAATTAGTAAAGTTTGACTACATTTATTTCAGAAGCATTTTGGCTGTAATAAGAGGGACTTTGGCCAGAAGGTTTCAGAAGCCAAATAAGAGCTTCATCCACAAGCTATTTTTATGGTACTCTAAGGTTCTAGCTCAAGGAATTCAGAACAAAATAATAAAGATAGCAAGTATAAAATAAAGTCATATCCCTTAGTGGCATGGACCCTCTGTATAAGCATATAGTACCTTCCACCTGAGAATCTTAAGTACCTAATAAATATTAATTAACCAAGCCTCATGTCACCACCATGACAAAAGGCAGTAATATTATTCCCATTTTACAGATAGGAAATTAAGGCACAGAAGGGAACTTAAGTTACAGCCCAAAGTCACACAGAGAATCTGTGGTAGAGTCAGTAATGTAGCCCCAAACTCCCAATTCCTGGTCCCACTGTGCTTCCACTCTCTATAGGCTAATGGCTTGTTTGCACACAGAAGCTGAAACTGTTTAATGTAAATCAGTTTAGTGAAATCATACAATTTGTACATGTGGACTCTCATAAAATGATTTAAAACTGGTTCTATGCCTTTAGCTTGCACCTGTACACTTACCAGTGTAAGCTAAACTGATATAAGCCAGGTTCAAATTGATAGAAGTCTTTCCGCACACAAAGTTGTACCATTTTGTGCCTGGCAGAAGGTTTATTTATCTTGGTCCTGCCCAGGTGACCATATAACACAGTAAGAAAGACCCTGCCCCACTGTCAGTGCTTGGGATGAGCCAGCTCCGTTACTCAACCTGATGCCCACATTGGATCATACTTCCACCAGCTGTGTGTGCCACTAATCCAGTCCTACTGGGGAGAACACAGCTAGAGTGCTGCATTTCCCTTCCTCTCCCCATCCTGGGAGCCGTACATGCACGCAGCACAAAGCTAGGATGGAGGAAGCAGACCACACACAAGAACGGAACTTCACGCCACCCCTAGCATTTCGGAGGCTAGAGGACTCCTTTAGCTGTCCATGGTTATAGCCACCTGCACGGATTTGGGGGCTTTAATTCCTGCCTGAATATTCCTTCCTGGGTTTATCTCAAACACTGCCCCGCCTTCAGTGTCACACTAGGGTTATTTATTCAAGACCTGGGCTGTTCCAGGCCTGGGTGCATGAGGGGGAGAAAGATTCTTAGATGTTGGCTCATGTGTTATCTCTTAATATCAGGCAGCTGTTTTCCACCAAGGACAACCAAAGAAGGCTGGGGAAGGGAACAAAACAAGGAAGCTTGAAGGCTGGCCAACACCCGTCTTCCTTAGCAATACAGTATCAAGGAAGAAACCTCCCCAAATATGTGCATGGAATTTCTCTGGGAGTTAGTCACAATGGGTACGTCTATGCAGCACAAAAAGTCTAGGAGCCCAGGTCCAATGATTTGGACTCACGAGACTGGCGCTGCAGAGCTATAACTAGCCATGTAGCTCAGACTTGGGCTGGATCCCAGACTTTGAGACCCACCCCCCTCGCTGAGTTTCCGAGCCCCGGCTCCGCCTGTGCCCAAAGTGCTACACTACCATTTTTAGCCCAACAGCATGAACCCACGTCCAGTAATCTGGGCCCTAGACTCACTGCCACAGACAGCTCCCTGCAATGCAGCAAAGATTCTATTCATAGTTTCAGCCACTTTGTCTTTCCAATCCTTTGTACTGACAAACTTTTACCCAGAGGGACACCAGTTGGCCTAGGGGATTGGGAATGAGCTCTGGGATCTCTTGCTCCAGCTTCATACCTGCCCCAGAGGAGGAAGCATTACCATGTGCTAGCCTGGCTGGTCGGTGAGACTCCATCCAGTCCCTTGTGTCCACATCACAAAGCCATTGCAGTGTTGAGCGTACGTAATCTGACTTGTCGGCAGCTTCCAAAGAGAGGCTGAACTCTCCAGGCAGCGCTAGCTATCCTCTCCCACACAGCGGGTCCCAGCAGGACAGTGCAGAGAGACTTTGGCTGGAGGATTGGGGAAAATCTGCCCCTGCAACTGACTCAAGGGGGACACTTCTGGGGATAAATTATGCCTTTGCTCCAGCCTGGTCTTATCTCAAGCAGTTTTACCAGCCTCCTACAGGTCCTCCTCCGTGGTGGAGGGCCCTAAACAGGATGTGCTGTGCTAAGGCCTAGGACAGGAGAGCTCACGACTGACATTCAAAACCACGAACCATACAGTTGGCCGGGAATGTCTTTTTCCCAATGAGAAGTTGCAACAAAAACATTAAAACTTGGTTTTGTTAAAAATTCTCATAGAAATTTTTCAGGTTTTCATCCAAAAACTAAGACTAGAGACTGAGGGGGTAGGGAGAAGGGATTGGCAACAGAAGCCAGATTGTATTCAGTGACAGTGGAAATCTTTTCATGAACATTTCCGTTCTGTCAACAACAACAACAACAAAACCTTTTGATCAGAAAAAAAAGTTTCAACAAAAATGTCAATCATCTCGAATGAAAATGCAATGAATAAAATCGACCAGACATTTTTTGTTATCCCATCTTGGAATACAAGAACGAGGCATCCCCATGGGCAGATGCCTAGAGGACACATGACTCAGTTTAGGTGTCTGAGGAGTTAGATCCCACAGCTGAGATGCAAAACTAGAGTGAGATCCATGCCTGTAAGTAATAGCATCTCCCTACAGGGGAAAACCCTAAATTCGCCAGCAAAGTCATTGAATCTTTGCTAGCAAAGAAGGGTTTGCTTGCAAGCCAACTGTTCCAGACCTGAGAGCATGAGCGGGGGAAAGGCCTGGAGTTAGGCAGGTGGAATCCTGGCTCCACTGAAGTCATTGGGAGTTCTGCCCTGGCTTTGATAGGCCGAAGAACTCCCCAGGAAGTTTGTCTTCCTGCTGCATTTGGGAACAGATCCTTGTGGGAGGGTTTTTGTTTTGTGAGGCACATCTTGTAACTCCGGATGAGGAAGGTTAGTGTCCCGGTGTTTGCTGGGTTTCATTTAGGGGACAGCGGCACTGGACAGAACATTTCTGAGCAGCGCTGGAGGAGGGGAGTTTGTGCTCACTCACTTTCAGAGCAGTGCCCTACTTACACCCACGGTGTCTCATCAAAACCAAACAGCCGATCAGTGGAGAACTAATAAGAAACCCTACCCAGGGTGCAGTCCCAGGATACAGGAAGCCACTGAGTCACATACAGGGCCTAGATATTAAAAAGAAGCAATTGTGATGGTGACTACAGGTGACTCTGTGTCCGTTGAGCCAGGGCTGTGACTAACATTGTAGCTTTTGAGGGTGTACCCACGGAGCAGGGGAAAGAGTGTAGGTTTGTCTCAGCCCTGGATGGAGAAAGGCACCAGCTGCAAAGTTTGGATCCTGATGTATAGTTCCGGGGTGTTTGGAGCTGGGGCTTTGGTGCAGGCCTGTCTCAAAGATCCAGATAATCAACTATCAGGCTTCAAGGCACAAACTGACATCCTGCAGGGGCCAGGAGGGAATCCTTTCCCCCAAAATTGAACATGGGACGTGTAGAAAAGTGCGAGGGGTTCTTTAAAATCTGCACCGAGCAGATAAGGTCTCAGCGTTTGGAGGCCTAAACTGCACAGACCTCAATTTCCCTGCCTGGCTAGCAGGACAGGGCCGTCTCTACCTTGCCAGCTTCAAACCTAGGGCTCCAGGGAGTCCACGTAGTCCAAACCTGAGCCTTTGCTACCAAGTTATCCCCACCCTGAGTTATTGCTAATAGCCCTGCCCTGCAGAGAAGGGGAGTTATTTCAGTGCAAACAAACTGTGTCTGTTTTTAAAGCCGAGATGTTTGGACAGTTCCAGTCGGGTACCTTGTGTGGACAGATCCAATAACAGCCCTACGTCCCCACCCCACCACTCTTTGCAACACTGAATTAGCTTTCCCCTGGCTCTTTTCAGGAATGGGTTGTGGGGGGAGCGGAGGGGAGGGGGAAGGAGCAAGGGAATGAAGCAGTTTCCTGCTGCCTGTCTGGGGAGGGGGATTCCTTGGGGACATGAGTAAGGAGCAGGGCTGTACAGGGAAACATGCTCTGCCTGTGCACTCAGGCCTCTCTCAGAGCTCAGCCAGCTGTGTCTGAACAAGCCAGGTCAGCTTTCCCCGGCCTCGCAGATGGGCTGAGGCGGAGAAAGTGTGTCACTCTCATGAGTTCATGTGCATTTATGGTCAGGAAGTTCTACTCCCCAGCACGGGCGGGGCGCTGGAGCAGTGGAGTGTGGGCCCAGGACCAGCCTAACACAAGTCCCTGGTGTGGGAGGGAAGCTTGCACACAGAACATCACTTGAAATGAAATCTGCCAGTCCCTGTGGCTGCCTGGACACGGCGCAGTCCCAGGGGAGGGCCAGGTCCCAGCTGTTGTGTGTGTTCCTCTCTGTTTCTGGGAGGAGCAGCGTTTGGATGCAGCACGGCTCCTTGCACTTGGAGTGACGCTCCGAGCAGAGGGACAGGACCACTCTGCGCAGGGCTGCTACTGCTCAAAGGGAGCACTGATGTCCCTGCTAGACGCTGGAAGTGCAGAGAGCTAGGTGGGGCCCAGGCGCCGTGAAAGGGACCCGGGCTCTCATCTCGCGGGTGGGGGGGTATGGTACTGCCAAAGGACCTGTCTGCGGTTCCAGAGCAGCTGCCCCTGGAAGGAGACCTTGGATGGGGTAGGCCGCGAGTGGGAATGCCGTGGAAAAGGGGCTTAGTGGTGCTCGGCGGTGGTGTGTTCCTATGGGATCTTTGGATGTAGCTGGCAGAGGTGCTTTCACACGCTCCTGTATCTGCTCTACCTGGCACTCACTACAGACCCAGAAGTGGGTATTTGGGGAGCTGTTGGGTTGAGCTTACAAGGCCCCCCAGTTACACAGACAGATTGGGGCTCCCCAGGGTGCAGCCCTTAGGGTCTCCATTGATGTGTCCACACAAGGGAGGATGGAGGGCACAAATCAAGCGCTCCCTCCCGTTCATCACTCAGCAGCAGAAGCAGACTGAATCACAGCCAAGGGGGCGTACAGACCAGGGAAAGGCTGACGGGGAGCAGCTGGAAAGGACCCTAGGTCCCCCAGCTGCAAGCACCATGTATGTGCAGTTACTACTGCACACGCAGCCCATGCAAAGCACACAGTGCACTGAATAGCTTGGAAATTCCAGTACCATGCATCTCCTTGGGCCTGAATGTTAGCCAGGGCTACGGACCCCTGCCCGCCAGGGCATCATGAGACATCCCCCATTATAGCAGGCAGGGGATCAGGACATCGCATACCAATCCAGCCAGCAGAGCAATGGGGTCCCCGTTGTGTGCTTGCCACACTGACACGTCCCTCCCATGCATCAGCCGCAGATGAAAGAATCAGGAGAATTCTGTCCCCCAGTGAATCGCCCATCGAGTGGCTCCTCCATCCTGGGAGTGAGGAATCATCTGCTGGAGGAGCAGTCCCTGGAATCCAGCACACCAGCCACTTACCCTTGCCTGCCCTCCGCATGCTGGTCTGCTGAGGACACCACAGCCCCCAGCCTCTGCCCTGCTGCGGGCCGACACTGGGCCTGAACTTCAGCTGGCTCATTGGCTCCCTACAGCCAGTGCAGAGCAGGGAGGACGGGGGCCAGCGGGACATGTCTGTAAAGGGTGAGGCCACGGGAGGCTGGAATAGCCCCTGGTGCATCCTCGGGCTAGTGTCTCAAGCAGCGCGCACGCAGGGTGAATTGTCCTTTCCCTGGCCCTAGTCACATTGTCTCCAGGACGATCCGAGCGAGAGGCCAGAGGCAGGGTGTGCTAACGAGGCCGTTTGCTCTCGCAGGACCGTGCCCCATCGAGTCGTCGGGAACCAAGTCCCATTTCCCCATCTCCGATGCCCTCCAGGAGTCAGCATGGAGCGCAGTCGTGGACCATCAGGATGGATTGTCTCTCTCCTTGTTGATTTACTCCCCTCCCGACGCCCGGATCGGCCGCTATACCCTGACCCTGGAGGCCTCTATGGGGTACCAAGGCACCAGCTTCCGGCTCGGAGAGTTCATCTTGCTCTTTAACCCTTGGTGTCCAGGTGAGATTTTCATTCATCCATTTAAGTTGCAGGGATCTCTCCAAAACAGAGATGGGCCAGACTGGGAACAGCAGCCTCTGGCTGGGGCTGCACATGCCTGGAGCTGAACGGCCCACGCTGGCCTCGCTTGGATGAGCCGAACCAACACCAGCTCCAAACATCCAGAACTTTGAGAAGGTCTGAATCTGAGCTTCAGGCCCAGCTGTGCGCTGAGCCAGGATCCCTCTAGCTCCACTCTAGAGCCAGCAGCCCTAGAGACCACTGGCTCCCCTTCCCCTTCTCATAGTGTTGGACGCTCGCGTCCTTCTCCAAAGGCTAAGCAGACCTGCTCCCTCCCTGGAAAGTCCCCGACAGCAGGTGCAATCTGGTACCTGGGGAAGAGCGCAGCCTGGGGATAGGAGCCAGCCTTGCTGATGAATCCAGAGGCAGGATGAGCTCTGCCAAATACAAGGGGACATCTCAATTCCTACCCCTTAGCCACTCGCTGGACACTGCCCTGCTCCCACTCTGCTCTGGCTGTCGTGACACAGGTTATGGGGCTGAACACGCAGCCCTGAATGCCACTATGTTCACGAGCCAGCCGAAGCACAAACAAAGCCACCGCTATCCCTGCTGAGATCAGACAGCAGCATGTGGAGGGAGGGACCAGTGTCTGGCCATGGTTGGGCAAGTGACCAACCCAGGTTGCTTGCCCGCACCTTGTTCTTGTCCCCGCTGCTCTACTCATCAGTACAAGGATTCTGTCCCCACCAACTTCCCCATCCAAGTGCAGCCTGATGTCACCCAAGGGAAATACAAGACCTAAAATTACAAACTTCCTGAATTCCAGGGCGTTTTGTGCTGACTCTTCAGAGATAAGGAGTTCAGAAAGTTTCACTTGTCCGCCGCCCCACGGAACACCAGGGCTGGCAGGAAGTTTTTTCAAAGAACAAATGACACAAAGCATTTGGCCAGGTTGTTCAATGTTTTTCAGTGAAACAAGAAAAACCAAAAATCTCACTGACAGGAATATTTTTAAGTTTTCATTTTCTTCCCTCTTTCTCTCTCCTTTTTGCTTCCTCTCCCCATTCCAGTGGGGAAAAAAAAGATGGTAGCAGGGGAGAAGAAGAGCACACAAGCAAAGCCAACCCCCCCAGCTGTGGGGCAATGCCAATTCATGCCAGCTAAGGATCTGGCCCAGGGGGTCAAAGCAGTGGGACAAAGCATTACCACACAAGCCCAGAGAAGGCTTTTCTCCTGCGTCCTTGTGTCATGAGTCCTAGGCTCTGTGCTGCTCCAGCAATGGTCCAAACTCTGCAGCCTGCACTAGAGTTATTCCTAATGTTTGGGGCTGCCTATCACTACAGTACTTTTCCCAGAAGGGATAGGGGGCTGCCCATTTGCTGCCAAGTCTCTGCTAGTTCCTGGGTGCTGGAATGACAGGATCGAGGGGGGAGAGCGCCCCACACTGTTCTCTCCCTCCCTTCTCCCCACAGACGACTCCGTCTTTCTCGAGTTTGAAGATCAGCGGTGCGAGTTCGTGCTGACGCAGCAGGGTCTCATCTACCAGGGATCTCTGAAGTTCATCGTCCCTATTCCTTGGAATTTCGGACAGGTGAGTCTCCAGCCTGGTATTGTCAACACAGTTACAGGTGCTTGGGGCCCAGGCTGTAACTCTGTCCAGGAACACGCACATGGAGTCCCTTCAGGTTTAGCATCACAGTGCAGCTAGTCAGTGTCTATGAGGCAGGATGTCACCTTGAAGGGGCCGGCAGGATCCCTCTGGAAACACGGTAGAACCCACCCACTACTGGCAGATAGCATCATGAATAGCAAGATACATCCCTCCCCCTGTCCCATGTCACCAATCCCCCTCCCCCTTCAGGCTCACTTAATGGCCTGGAAGAGTGGAGACAGCAATTCCCACCCAGTGACTGGGCAGTTCTGCAACCGGCGACCACACGGGACATTGCATCCTGGTGTCAGCCTTGGTCCCTTGCTGCTGGTGGCCTTCTGCCACCCGCTCCTGCCTGCAAACAGAGAGGCACTGAGAGTCCAAGGGGAGCCCAGCGCCCCTCCCTCCCCCGAAGGATGATGATCCAAGATGCTGGAGGGGCAGGACGGGGAGATCAGAGGTGGAGGGATGAGAAGATTCTGGGAAGAGTCGCTAGGGAAGAGCCCTTCTGCCAGCAGATAATCAGGCCCATCGGAGCCTCTCTTTAGCACATGCCCGCTGCTGGTGTCTGCGCTGGCACCGGGAGAGGGGTCCTGGAGCAGGAGGAGATGCGGCTGGTTGGTGGGGGTGGAGCAGCTTTATGCCAGTGGGAAGCCCCCCTACCCAGGGGGAAGACTCCAGTGCAAAGCTGCAGCCTGTCTAACGTCCCTTTATCTCACGTGTGCGGCGGGTCAGAGCTCCAAGCCCAACCCACAGAACAGGGTTCGCTGCTCCCCCAGCCTGTCCCATCCCATGTGCCTGGCAGCAAGTGACAATTTCTGTGTCCTCTGATAACATCTCCATGGAAATCTCACTCTACCTGCCTCTAGGGGCAAATTCAAGTCTCCTTTCCGGAGGGGAACACGCTGAGTTCAGATCCCCGGAGCAGCCCATAAATCCGTAACCAACGAGGCCTGGGAGAGAGGCCAGGACAGACCACTCCATAATAACGACAAAAACACCCTCTGTCTGGGAAACAGATGGAGGGGCCTTTGTAAGATAACCCGCTCCCCTCCCGAGTTACAGGGCTGATAAGGGCACTGCCAGAGCCAGAAGGGCTTGTCACAGCTGCATTTCCAATGCCTTTGGCCATATTGGAGCTGGAGCTGCAAGTGGCTCCCAGCACCATTCACCCACCCGGGAGCTCCAGAGGGCTCCTCTCTCTTTGGGGCTGGTTCTGAGTGGGGTGAGTGACCTGCAGTTCCCAAGGCAGGAGCCTATAGGGGAAACCCCAAAACAGCAGCAGGCTGAGCGCTCAGTCCACCGCTGCTTTGGGGTTTTCCCTACTGGCCCCTTGTGAGCCCGGATCCCACCGCCTGCCCCAGTCAGCTCCAGCTGCTAGCCTGGGTGTAGGAAACCCAGGCTGGCAGCGGGAGCTGAGTGGGGCAGGCGGCAGGACCGGGCTGGCAAAGGGCCAGTAGGGGAAACCCCAAAGCGGCAGCGGACTGAGCTCTCCACTGCATGCCAGGGGAAATTGGCACGCATACCATAGGTTGCTGACCCCTGTTCTAGCGGGTAGGGTGTTAAGTTACCATGTTCAAGTCCCTGGTAAGCGGGACACTGACATTCAAGTCCCCGCTGCAGACCAGGGACTTGAACATGGTCCTCCCACCTTCCTAAGGTGTGCTCCAGGCATTCTTAAGGATGAGGCCCTGCTGGCAAGATGGGTGGGGACCTCCAGAGCTAGGGCTCTGAGCTGCGGGTGGGTGGCTCCAAGGGCGCTCCATGCACACCCAACAGTACAGTCCAAACAGCAGGCGCTGAGGGAATTTGGGCAGCCACTGAGGATGTCAGTAGGGCCCAAATGGTGGATTCAGGCTCCTAAAGTGGCAAGAGGCACCCCGGTCCGTTGGGGGATCTGTGCCTCTTCAGGGAAGTCTTGTGAGTCCTGTGAGGACGATGGGCTAAGCAGCTGGGTTCCCACGGATGCGTGGGGCCTGGCGATAACTCGACTTTCCAAGAGGCATCCCAGCTGCAGGCCAGTAGTCTGCTCAGCGCCGCGGGCGGGAGACTCCGATTTCATTTTCCATTCTTAGCCTTGAACTTTGCACACAGCAGTTCCTTATCTGCACGGCTGGACAAAAGCATTCAGACTCCATGTCCCCCTTCCCGCTCCCTTGTCCAAGCCCCAGGCTGTCAGATAAAATCGCTCTGAAATGTCAAGGCCGCCCCATCACAGAACTGCTCTCACAGGTTCCTTGAGGACAGGGCACCGGTCCCATTCAGGCGCCAGCTCTTGCTTTCTCCTTCAGAGTCCCCAGAGCTGCCTCCCTAAGTAAACATGCCAAGCGTTGCTCAGGTGCCTTGGCACGGAGCTGGGTGTGAACACAGCAGAGCAGCGGATGCACATTCTCCCTAATGTTTGAACCAGGGAGACAGTCAGTGTGCTGGTCCAAGGGCTTGTGGGTCCTGGCCACGGCCGCACACCAAGGGGCAAGCTCCTGGGTAGCCCCCAGCTACCAAAACAGCTGCAGAGCCTCTGCCGGCCAAAGGGGAGGGCTTGGGGGCAGTCAGCTGTAGAGGATGCCGCCTCTGGGCTCTCCCGTACCCTCGCCAAGTGTCCTCCTTGTTACAACGGACCAGTGAGACAGACCTAAGGCGAGGGAGGGGCTGGGTCCCTCTGCCATGTCTCACACCCTGGGATGTAGCTAATTTTTATCCCTCCTAAATCTAGTCCCACTAGTCGCCTGCCCAGGGAGGACAAGTAACTTGCTGTGCCAGTTTCAATTCACAGTGCTCCCTCCCTTTTCTCCTGTCTCTCTCTCCACCACACCAGTTCGAAGAGGAAATTGTGGACATCTGCCTTCAGCTGCTGGATACAAACCCCAAATTCCTTCGAGACCAAAACCGAGACTGCTCCCGCCGCAATAACCCCGTTTACATTGGCCGGGTCTTGAGCGCCATGGTGAGTCTGGGAAACTTCCAGACAGTTTTTTGTCTGCTGACTGGTCCGCCCGTCCAGTGGCCATTCCACTCACCCATCCCCAGAGCCCATCTATTCCCTGTTTAGCCAGCTGCAGCCCTTGTGTGTTAGACAGTGGTGACATTGACCCCTCACCCCCGCTGACTCGACTGTAGTCTGTCTCATTCTGTATCTAGGGGCTACCTAGGCACCCCCGCTGTTTTTCACAGGGTCCGCGTGACTGAACCACACTCACCCCACAGCAATGACTCTGCTCCACTCCAGGAGTTGTGGGGGTCACAGAGCCACTCAGGTTTGGGGGCCCTGTCAAACATGGGCCTGGGCCAACTACCCCTTTTTCTCCCTCCCCCCCCCCCCGCACCCCCTGGTGGCCTTGCCCCCAAATGGTGTTCCTGCCAATGGTACACACCGTGCACAATGTGAATACAGCTGGGGGCGACTACCACTGCAGTGGTAATGGTGAATGCCAAGGGCTGCAAACAGCCAGTGTTAGAGGCAGGTTGATTTTTCTTTTAAGAGGGTGATTGTCTGCAGCTGCCTGGGCACTGAGAGAGGTCCCCAGGGGATGGGTTAGTAGGCAGAGAGCAGGCAAGGGAAATAAAGGTGAGTGACCATGTGGCTCTCTCTTCCTCTCACATATGAAATCTCCACCCATCTGTCGATCACTCTTCTACCTCTATCTATCCCTAAACCCATCCCTCCGCCCTTCCATTGCTCTCTTCTGTCCCTTTATCCACCACTCCTCCTGTGATGAAACCGTTTCTCCACTGATCTCTGCGTCCAGTCCAAACTCACACCCACAGCTACCCTTCTGCCTGCTCTTTTCATGCCCTGGCTTCGTTGGCTGACAGGCCATCAATTGTCTGTTTAACAAAGCTCCTTTGGGAACGGGGCTCCCATAGCTTGGAACCTGTGCTCTGTTCATCAGCTGCAGGCGGGTCATGAGGGAGACACTATGCTGTTGAATTGGAGCTGAGAGTACATCATACAGATGCTCTTCTTTTCTCTCCAGCCCAGTCCTTCCCCAACCGGTGCCCAGAGGGCTCTGTCCCTTCATGGGCTGTCAACACTCTGTGCTCACCAGAAGTCTCGTCTATTGTGTTGCAGATGAATTGTAATGATGATCAGGGGGTGCTCGCAGGGCGCTGGGACAATGAGTATGGGGATGGGGTGAGCCCCATGTCCTGGATAGGGAGCGTGGACATTCTCAGGAGGTGGAGGACGTACGGATGCCAGCCAGTCCGATATGGCCAGTGTTGGGTCTTTGCGGCAGTGGCATGTACAGGTGAGGAGACCAGCTGACAGCTGCAGACGATTCCCCCTCCCTCACAGGACTGGATCATTCTGATTCCCGTGCGCTCCTCACATTCCAGGCTCACAGTGACACTGGTGCAAGGCAGAGTAACTCTGCTGAAGTCCATGCATTGGACAAGGGAAACCAGACTTGCCCATCACAGGCCAGCAGAGGAGAGTCAGCTCTGGGCTGATTTCCTAGCAATTACACTCTCTGTTAGTCTAATTAGTCAGGAAACTGCAAACACGATAAAAAACACCTTGGTTTCTCAGTTACTTCTTTCTCTTATCCCACCCCCACCCCCAAGCACACAGAACACCCTCTGCAACAGGGCATAGCGTCACGTACTACATGGATGGCAAAGAATAGTTTAAAATCATGTAATTAATCCACACAGACCAGTGAGAAACACTGTGTGACTGACTGACAGAAAGTTCATTGGCATTCCCCCAGGCGCACACACAGGGACAAAGTCTCACGTCACAGCAGTCTAAATCAAAGGTAACTTTACCAATGTGAGCGGAGTCAGACTGGTGCAAATCAGAACAGAATCAGGCCTTACATTTTTCAAGACACACGTAGACATGCACACACGTATTTTTCTTGGGGACAAAGTGCATGAGGGTTTGGCCTTGTTCTCCTGGGTACATAAACAGGAAGAAGAAAATAGCTAAAACATATGTGGATTTCTGAGGCTGTTCCACCAGTACTGGTGGCCTTCAAAATTTTAGAACTACTGACATATTCTGAAGGGTGCCCCATTTACTGTAAGCAGCAGCTAGAGGATTAAACAAAATTGTTGGATGCAAAATTCTACCTGTTCCTGGAATCCCTTGAAAGCGTCTCCCCAGTCTCTTTTATGCCCTATTTCTAGTGAAGTATCAGAGCTTGACAGACTGTCAGTGTCACTGAACATCCCTTCCACCGGCTGGAGCTCTGGCGCCACCTCAGAGAGGGGAACAGACTGCCGCTTTCAAGCACAAAGCCCCAAATCCTCTTCATGCAGGCCAAGAGGGCAATTCTCGGTCATAGCTGAAGGCAGGGCCGGTCTTGTTTATTAATCAAAGGGAAAAACTCTTCCCTAGGGTATTTTAGCTCCTGTAAATCAGCAGACCAACGTTTTCGATCCTGGGCTCTGTCTCTGACTCACTGGCACGGCTATGCTAGAGAACATTAGCGACGATTCCTCCCATTCCAGCCCCACCAGCCCAGTGCCAGGAGCACGTGTGTTCTGAATGTCACGTTGGGTAAGACCTGCTCTGTGTATGGCCAGACGACATTGGGCTTAAGAAGCTGTTGCCCACCTGGCACCATCATTGCTGCCTCCCCGGGAGCATGTATGAAAGTTTGGCCCCCAACCCCCCAAAAATTGAGTTGTTGTGGCCACATCCACTGTCTGTGACATGGTCTGTCTGGGTTTCCACACAGCAGCCTGGGCACCTGCTAGGACAACCCTTCCCTGCGTTGCAGAGGGGTTGTGAGGCTCAGGGACTTGGAGAGCCTGGGCTGGAAAACGCAGCTCAAGGGATTCCAATAGCCAGCCACAAAATGCACCAGGCTTCACCTCTCCCCTTCTCATTCCCTCCCCAGTCCTGAGATGTTTGGGAATTCCCACCCGCGTGGTGACCAATTATAACTCCGCCCACGATACCAACAGCAACTTGGTCATTGACCGTTACCTAGATGAAATGGGAAACCTGCAGAAGACATCCAAAGACTCGATATGGTGAGTAGCATCCACGGCAAGAGACGCTGGGCTTCAGGGTGAAATGCTCATCAGACTATCACGGGCTATGAATTCAGCTCAGTACAGCATGCCAGGAGCTGGGCTATTCCGGAACGCAGGCCACGTTCTCCCCTCAGTTCCAGGCAGATCTCATGCAGGCTGGAGGCCCCCTGTAAGATCAGTAATGGCCCTTGGCAACGTTCCCCTCAGCAAGCCTTGAGCGAGGGGCAGAGGACAGTGCCCAAGTGTCCCTAGCAGACAGCGCTGGAAAGCTGTGACCCTCTAGAGCAGGCTGCTGGATGCCTCTTGCGTCAGGGATGCAGAAGCCATGACCTTTCAACTCTCTCCCTCTCCTCTCTTTGTTTTCCTTTGCAGGAATTTCCACTGCTGGGTGGAGTCCTGGATGACCCGGCCTGACCTGCCCCCAGGCTGTGATGGATGGCAGGTTTTGGATCCAACTCCCCAGGAGAAGAGCGAAGGTAAGGAGATGCTATAAGCAGTGGCCATGAACACTGCCTGTGAAAGCAATCGGCCATGCCTGGTTCTGTCCGTAGCCCTCACCGCAGGACCCTTTTTATTCTCTAAGACAGAAAGATAGCACGCTAGCCCTGCTTCCAGCCTCAGCCTCCGGCAGCGTAATGGTCAGGACCTTCCCCAGGCTTAGCAGGGGTTCACAGAGCTTGCTTGCCCTCTCATTGTCTTCTGCTGCATCCCTGGGAGAGGGTCCCCCTGCCCACTCCTGGCCCTTCAGCCCCATGTGGAGCTGGGACTCGTTTATATTCCCCCAGCTGGGAACCATCAGAACCATCAGTAGATGCTGCGCAGCTTGGTCAGATGATTCCCAGCACTCGCCTACCGGGCTCTTCTCCAGAACAGAGCTGGCTGCTCCCCAGGCCTCCCAGCTCTTAAAGGGCAGGCTGCCCTGTTACAGAGACCAATTACTGTGTGCTCACTTCAATCCAGTCCAGATGGCGTACGGCACGTGCCCACCGTATCCAAGATCCTGACTGGCGCAGCTCACCCAGCCCGCATTCCCATGTGCGCTGACCATGCTCGCTAAACCCGGAAGACTAATGCAGAGTCCTTTCTCCCCAGGGGCATACTGCTGTGGGCCAGCGCCAGTCAAAGCCATCAAGGAAGGTGAACTGAGGCTGAAATACGACATCCCGTTTGTCTTTGCGGAGGTCAATGCGGACGTGGTTTATTGGGTGCTGCAGAAGGATGGCTCCAGAAAGAAGACCATCCACTCTTCTACCGTAGGAAAGAACATGAGCACCAAAAGCGTGGGCAAGGATACCAGAGAAGACATTACCCACAACTACAAGTATCCTGAGGGTATGTGCTGCAGGACAGGTGCCAGCTGGCGTTCATTTCTTCTGCCGATTTGTGGCCAGAAATCATGCTCATTCCCACTCAGCTCACAGAATCAGAGAAATATAGGACTGGAAGGGACCTCCCGGGGTCATGATAGAATAGAGACAGAATCATAGAATCCTAGAATATCAGGGTGGGAAGGGACCTCAGGAGGTATCTAGTCCAACCCCCCTGCTCAAAGTAGGACCAATCCCCAACAAAATCTTAATTTAGAAAGGAAGGGCAAAGCATGATGCAGCTTGGGAAGGTCTGGTCACTGCCCAGGGAGAGAAAAGGCAAGTGCTGGGGGATAAAATGGGGGGAACTCAGGATTGGACAAGCATCATCTAATTGATAAAGCATCTGATTGGTCAAGATGCATCGGTCACATTCAGGACGGTATGGGGGCGGGGCGGGGGAGAACGGCAGAGGCAGCTCGGGCTCCTGTGCCAGCGTCTTGCTGACCTACGTGGTAACAATGATCTTTTCATGCCCTGCAGGATCCGACCAAGAAAGGGAAGTGTTTGCAAAAGCAGAACTCCAGAAAAGTCACCTGACTGAGGAGGAGAAGGGCGTGAGCATCAAGATCAAGGTGTCCGAGGGCATGAACAACGGCTGCGATTTTGACGTCTATGCGGTCATCAGCAACAACACTGCGACCGAACGGCTGTGCAGACTCATGTTCTGTGCCCACACTACCAGTTACAATGGAGTCATGGGCCCCGAGTGTGGGATGAAGGATCTTCTCAATGTCATTCTCCTACCCCAATCAGGTAAGAGACCGGCTCCGAGAATGATACTGGAAATAAAGCAGGGAGAACGGAGCAGAGAAAATACTCTCTACTTCCTGGATCAGACCCTCAGTTGATGGCAACCCACCGATCGCTTTTAAACCCAGTGGAACCGTAGTGATTTATACTAGCTGACAACGTGGCCCTTGGTAGCTGTCCATCTCTCGCTGTATCTATTGCGAAGTGCTGCACAGCTCAACATTCTGTGTGTATCCTACAGCCGGATTTGAGACAATAGGGGAGATCGCAGACAAACGTTGCAGAGTGTTTTCTCCATTGTGGTAGAACTGGCTCATTCTCAAACAGTATTTTGTACTGTGGAGGGAGCAGTGTCTGTATGGCACAGAGGGACTGACTTTGAAGTCAGGGCACAGAATGGTGTATGTCTACCTAGGAGTTCAGTGCTCAGCACCAGGGCATCTGAGAACGTTCGAAGACTTAGTGTTTGAAGATCTCATTTTTTAATCCTTGTTACTCCCCCTGCCCAGCTGCTCGGGTTTTCCATTGATCAGTATTCTCAGAGAGCCGAGTCAAATGAGTGAGTTTTGCACTTTGACCGGAAGGCGGCGAGACTTTGGTTATTCCGAGGTGTCCTGGGAAGGCCAGGACTGTCTGGTGGCAGGCCAGCTGCCAAGGCAGCTTTGCCCTCATGCTGACCCATCTCCACCTTGTGGCTGGCAGTGCCATTGCTCCAGTAGAGCTTAGCGCTGATGGGCAGTCTAGGGCAGAAATGCTAGCTAAGAATACAGTTCCAGGAAGAAGCTTGCCAATAGCGTGATAACTATTTTCCAGGGTATCGTAGGCCAGAAGAACCTCACAGCCAGATCTAACCTGGATGTCGTCCCAGCTGCTAATTTATATGCAAACTTTTGCATACAATTTGCACCCACAAATGGGATTTGTGGGTGCAAATCAAGCAGGCATCACGTTGCATGGACAAAATCCAATAATCCAGATGGCACCCACAAATCCCATCTGTTTATGCAAATTCAGGTGTTAGCTTATTCAGAGTTGGAGCCTGCTTTTGACAATTAGCCCAACATATTATCATTATTGACTGCTGAGACTCAGATCAACACAGATTAACTCAAACCTCATTCCAGACTGGCACGTTGCATGGAACTGCTGAACGAGCTGTGAGCTGAGGACAGATTTTCATTCCGTTTCCTGGCTTTTTCAGTTTGTGCCTTAGCCGGGTGCGAGTCTACAGATGTTGTTGTACTTAATTCAATTATATAACAAGGCACCTGGGTCATCGGCTCAGGCAAACTATGGGCTGGCACAGCACAAGAATTCAGTATTTGTGTTTAATCCCATGCAATAATAAAAGTGCCAAACATACCCTGGAGGCAAATGACTAAGATAAAGAGCACCTAGAGTCTGTTATTTCCTGTGGGTCAGCTCCCAGCTGAGACAGGTAGGTGGTGTTTATCCTGGCAGG
This sequence comes from Dermatemys mawii, assembly GCA_007922305.1. Lineage (NCBI taxonomy): Eukaryota > Metazoa > Chordata > Testudines > Dermatemydidae > Dermatemys > Dermatemys mawii. The sequence continues at coordinate 28,935,641 of ML677360.1, forward strand.
CAGCCACCTAGCCACGTTCTTTATTGCCCAGAGAGGATTTTGAAATGGCCATGCTGCACTAGACTGCAGCCTGCTTCTGCATGCAGCCCCCACGCAGGTGGGGGGTTATTTTATAGGCTCTGGCTCTCTGGGCTTCTGCTTTATGGCCAATGCAGCTTTCAGAGTTTCCCGTGTATTTATTTATTGTTGTGGATTTGTAAGCTCTGATGAAAGGATAAAGAACGTTATTCAGGTAGGGGGGCCAGAAATTGATTTGGAGATGGGCCAAAGCAGTGCCTGACTCTCTCATTAAGCAAATGAGTTGGGCTTATCCGCATTGATCTCTCTTTCTAGGTCTTTCTATCGCACTCATCTGCCCCCTCTCAGAAGAGGTTCCTCTCTCACTATTTCCACATTCTATTATCGCTCTCACTAATACATTTTTATTTTGAAAATCCTGACTCAAGCCGCTCCACTTATTGGCACAACCAGGCAGTGGGCGTTCCCAAACCCATTTACAAACTCTGACACGAAGCGCAAGTTCTTTAAAGGTGACAGCTTGTCAAGACCTCAGTTTTACATCTGGTCTAAATTCCATCAAAGGATAGCTGCCTTTTAGATTAGACAAGCTAACTGCAGTAAGGTTTCCATAAGGTTGTTCTTTTAAAAAGTTTCTTCACGATCTAAAATGCTAAACTAACACAGCTCAATAGGGAGCAGAACATGCCGTAGTATCAACATGCATTTGGATTTCTCTTTCCTCACAGAGCACGTTTGTTAAACCTCGTATCCTTTTTCTCTTCCGCTCCTCTGCTCTCCTTCACTGAGTGTAAAAAAGATCAGAAAGAGGTCTTTAACCTGGACAGTGCTTCTGGATCCTCCTGGACGAAAGATTCCGTGGACAAGAAATGTGCTATTTCACAACACAGGTTCTGGTTTGCTACACGGAGGTCTGAGCTGACTCACAGGTCGCCAGTGTCACCAGAGTAGACAGACCCAGAGGATCATGGCCAGTCACGCACAGAATCCAGCTCTCCTGAGCACCAGTGACGTGCTCTCCCCAGGACCCCATGCTGCCCTCAAGTGCTCTGTGGGGCCCTGCTGTCAGGGTTTTGCAACTTCTCTCAGTTCCCAGAGTTGCCACTTCTGCAGAGCAAAGGGGGCTGGCAGCACAGCGTTCCCAAAGCCTGCCCCAGTGAGCGAGGCAGGCCCGTGGGCTGTTTCTTGTTGTAGCAGTTGGTCCAGAGCACTGTGGTGACGCTGCAGTACCACTGCCCTCCCCTGCCCCGACATCGCCCATCTGTGACATTCATCTGCAGAGCTCCAGGTTGTCAGTGGAACCCAAAGGGGCGAGTGGCGACTCCCGACCAGGTGGCCCTCCCATCAGCGCTCTCGCTGCGGGAGCCCCGAGTGCCAGTCACCAGAGATCAGCCAGCATCTCCCTGCTTTGCACAGCACTGGCACTGAGCAGCCCCATCAGCTCACCCTCCGAAGGGCCCACAATCTGCCCTAATACCGGAGGGAAAGCTTGCCTGTGCTTGCAGCTTTAGTAGGCTTGCCAAAAGCAGCTCGCAGACCCAGAACTGGATCAGCACCAAAGGAACCAGCAGGGCTCACAGGCCCTACGTGCCCCTGTCTAGAGCCTTCCAAAGACTGTCTGGAAAATGCCAGCGGTGTAGGGGTTAACAACAGCTGAATATGAACCCCTGTTTGGTAGCGGAAGTTATGCATGAAAATTAGAGTCACAAACCAGGCCTGTATCTCACCAGCTAACACAGGACTCATTCCTCCTGTTTGCAATCACTACCACAGCGCCCCACACCCAAGACCTGGGGGCCCCAGGCTGCTGGCATAGCTGGTTGTAGCTTCTTCTGCATGGTTCTTGGAGCAGACCCTCAGCATCATCCCTTGCTATACCAGTGCGGCTCCTGCCTGCTCCCTGCTTCCCCAGGCACACCACCTTTGGATTTCCAGTTCCTCTCCTCAGCCTTCCTGCCTAGGTATTGCCATCAGACTTTGCCAGCTTGTCTCTGGGGACAATCCCAGCACCACGCTCAGAGCTGGGGGGCGGGAGGCGGGAACAGCTCCTCCCACTGACATCAGTGTCTGGGGCACCTGCTTGTGCCAGACCTGAAATCACCCCCTTTTCTCTGTCATTTCCATCCCTGCCTTCTGACTGCAACAGCTGGTCCCAGACTAGGTGATGGCCCAGCCCCCGCCTCAGTGATCCTTGGGCACCAGGAAGCCCGAGGGAGTTGAGCATTCGGGGGACAGCTAACCCGGATCTTTTTCACCTTTCTCTGCAGAAAAGATGGTGCCCCTGCGTATTCTGTACGAGAAGTATGGCAGCTGCCTGACCCAAGACAACATGATCAAGCTGGTGGCCCTCCTGATTGAATACCAGACCGGAGATGTCATCCTGGGGATCCGAGACATCTACATAAAGAACCCGGATATTAAGATTAGGGTAAGGGCTTCAGCACGTCCCATCCTGTCACTGCCGAGCACGCCTCAGTCCCTGCTCAGCTCCGCAGAAGTGGCAGGGGCTGGGAGCCTGGGACACATTCTCAGCCCAGTCTCCTGGGTTTTAGCCAGGCAGCAATCGTGGGGGTGACACAGCTTGCAGCCTCCCCTCCGCCCTCAATGCCTAGTATTGAACAGACACCCCAGTCACAACTGAAAAGCATCAACACCTCCCTGGGCCCCAACCCAGAGACCAAACTGCCGGCTGCTTCCTGCATCTCCCCACGTCCAGTGCCTCCCGTGTCACCTCACTCCGCCCGAGACAGGAGGGGAAGCCTGGCACCTCCCGCTCTCCCACTGGACCCTCTGAGGGGCTCACAGACAATGCAAGGGGCCACCCCGGGGCTCGAGCCGGCAGAGGGGATGCTGCAACATTGCTGAGCAATTCCGGGTACGGCCCAGTGGTGTGGGCTGAGTCAGCTGAGGGTTGGGGGCAGGAGGGTTTCTGTTTGCAAAGGGGAGCAGGCTGGCGTGGGCAGCGGCGTGAGGGGTTTGTTCACAGCGGGTAATGTATAGCGGCTGTCCGACAGGCAGGGTGCATTGCAACACCTCTTGTGACTCACCCAAGGCCAGAGGCTCAGTGCAGAGCCAAGCCAAGCAATGTGGCCAGGCTGGGGGTCAGGAGCCGCAGTGACCGGGTCTGTTTCACTAGAATCAACGAAGCAACTAAAGCAGACGCCTGCCAGACGTGAGCGCTGCAGCAGAGTGGCTGCACTCCTGGCAAGAGGCGGCGCATGGAATATTATACACTCAGTCAACATTAACCAGAGCAATGGAAGACAGCGGACATGTACGTGTTTACACACACACACGCACACACCTACACACCCACCCACACTCCCACACACCCACCCACACACACACACACGCACACCCCCGCACACCCCCCCCACACACATGCATGCAACACACACACCCCTGCACACCCCCACACACCCACCCACACGCACGCACACACACACACACGCACACCCCCCCACACACACACGCACACCCACCCACCCACATGCACACACGTACGCACGCACGCACGCACGCACAGTCTCTAATGGCAAAAGGGACTTCACTGATTTCTTTTAAAAACAGATTTTAGGGGAACCGATGCAGAAGCGGAAGCTGGTGGCAGATCTCACCCTGACTAACCCCCTCTCGACCCCTCTGAGTGGCTGCGTGTTCACCCTGGAGGGGGCTGGTCTGACCGAAGGACAGAAGACCCAGGAGCTGTAGGTGTTTTCCACTCCCCCTGCGGGATGGGGCTGCCGTGGGTGGGCAGGGGCCAAGTTTGACTTTTGAGAGTTGGCGAGAACTATGCACGGGGAAGGCACTTGCCACAACCCCAGTCCCACCTGAGCCAGGGGGCTGCCATGGGGACACGAACTCTGTGGGAGATTGCAGCTCCTCCCGCCCCAGGGAAAGCACTGAAGGGACCAGCAGAGGAGGGCTGGCAGGGAAGCTCAGAGCATCCCCAGACCAGCTGCCCCAGCGGGAGTTGCTGCAGGGAATAGCGGAGTCGTCGAAGCAGCCTTACAGAATGGTCCAGGGGCATTTGGCTGCAAGCATCCTGAGAGTCGATTTGCTGCCGTTCACTGAGGATGCTCAGTTTCATCTCAGATATTAAGGGAAAGCTCCCCCCGCCTCCCAAGGATCTCACCCTCGGGCTGGTGCTGCCTATGGGGACCAAAGGGACAAGCCTGTTCCGTGTCCCTGGGGCTCCTAACAGGACCATGCATGGGTCTGGTGAGGGCACTTACTAGACCGAGGTGGTGCTGGGGTTTGCTCATTTTACCTCTCCCCCATGCAGCGCCAGCCCCATTGAGCCGGGGCAGGAGGCGAAGGTCAGAGTGGACTTGGCCCCCCAGCAGTCCGGCCTGCACAAGCTCGTGGTGAATTTCGAGAGCGACAAGCTGAAGGGAGTGAAGGGTTATCGCAACGTGATCGTGGCCCCCCTGCCCAAGTGAAGCCGCCTGACCTGTGTGCACCTGGCCCTGACAACTCCACCATAAGCCTCTCCTCAAGACCTAACGATGATTCCGACAGAGCCCCGCCTTGCCCTGCGCAGCCCGTCCTGGGCACCGGACGCCTCCGCCAGTCACCGGTCTCCGCTGCCAGCCACTGACCAGAACAGCTCCTGGCGCTGGCTGCGAAAGTAGAGCCTGGCTGCTCCTGCCAGCGGCGCCTGGTGCAGCCCCCACACCCCGCGCCTCAGACACATCAGTCAGCCACGCTCAGACAGCGAGGAGACAATCAGCCCAAGCTGACACAGAACGGGGTGGGAGCCCAGGGAGAGAAGGGTTCTGGGGAGTGGAGACCTCAGCCCCAGGGCTCCTCACTCGCCTTTGATGGAGCTCTCAGCAGCATTACCAATGCCCCCCTAGGCTGAGCGGGAGGAGGCCAGACTGGAGCGGATATGATCAGTCTACACTGGGGTGGGGAAACTTTTTGGCCCAAGGGCCACACTGGGTTTCCAAAACTGTATGGAGGGCGGGTAGGGAAGGCGGTGCCTCCCTCTGCCCCCTATCCACCCCCTGACTGCCCATCTCAGAACTCCCAACCCCCCCACCCCGCTCCTTGTTCCTTGACTGCCCCCTCCCAGGATTCCACCCCCCATCCAACTCCCCCTGCTCCCTGTCCCCTGACTGCCCCAACCCTTACCCAAGCCGCCACCCCCTAACAGCCCCCCCAGGACTCCCACGCCTATCCAGCCACCCCCATCCCCTGATTGTCCCCTAGAACTCCCCTGCCCCTTATCCAACCCCCCAGCTCCCTGCCCCCTTACCATGCTGCTCAGACCACCAGGACTGGTGGCGTAAGCAGTACACCGTAAGTAGCATATTCCTACAGGGAGCAATTTAATACACTTCAACCTCTGGCCTACACCAAAGCAGGACTCCACTCCCTGTCCTCTGCCACACCAGCTGCCGGATCTGCCTCTCCTTGGAGGCTGCATTTACAGGTAGGCTGGGATCCTCTCAATGTACCGGGCCCATCTAGGGGGCAGAGGCCATGCTGCAGAGAATGCAAGGCTCCTCCTCCTTGCAGGTTACTGCCCCCACAGGTAGGCGTCGCCCCTAGTGTATTTTGAGGGCTGGGTGTTAGACTGGCCTAGAAGCGCCCTCCAAACCTGCACCTCCAGGTGTTGTTTGTGTTTATGCGACATACCCGGGGATGTGGCGTGTCCACCTGCCGGATGTGGGTATTGTTGGCACAGCCGACGTGGCCTAGGCTCCCAAGCCCAGCTTCAGCCACTCACTTTGAAAACTTGGTCCCCTTCCACCTTTGCGCAGTCCCTGGCTGTTTTAGCAAAGCCTTGGCCACCTGCCCTGCTCCTCCCTCCCAGCGGCCCAGGCAGGGCCAAAGGAAATGGCTGTAGACAACTAGCCATCCCCCTAGACTCTCTCTGGGCATGCCCCAGCTGTCTGGGGTGCGCTGTGTCCTGATCGGTGCAGGGGCACGTCGAGACCAGAGTGGCAAACCTCTGGCGAAAAGAGCAAGGAAGTGAACAAAGCAGCCAGACGATTTCAGCTTGGCAGGGCTGTCAGGCTCCTCTGAACTCCTGCTGTTGAACAGCACAAGGGGG
>ML677360.1:28942119-29003943 GCA_007922305.1 Dermatemys mawii
CCTCCCCGTTCCCCCAGCTTGACATGCACTACTGGGAAGCTGAGCAGAATTCATAAACTAACCCGCAGGAAGACAGACACTTTAGAACAGAATTGCACAGGGTCAGCATTATTTCGTGCCAGTTATCAGTGCCGGGAAAGTGCTTCTGAAACCAATGAGGTGGAAAGAGGATTGTATTATGTGAGCAACACTGTGTTTGTTTTTGATGCATATTATATATAACCTCTTGTGTATGGAGAGGGTAGCGTATGCGCTTTTCTAATCGTTTCTACTAATGTCACAGCAAACACTGCGTGCCGAGGACCGGATGTGACATTGATGTGAATTCACTCTGTAAGCACAGAATAAAGAGTTTATTTTTCACTTTCAGAATCAGACTGGCTGCGTCCGCTGCCTGCTGCGTCTTGGGGGGCTCCCTGTAATCTCTCTGTCTGTCTTACAGCCAGCTAGGAGCGGGGGAGAGGGGTGTTCCACTAAATTAATATGAACTTGCGTTTTCTGACCTCCCTAGGTGAATTAATGCCCCCAGTAAAATGCTGGGTCAGTGAATTTTTTTTTCTACCTCAATTCATGCAGGAGTCCAAACAAGCCACTCTCTGATTCCCCTCTAAATAGCTCTCTCCCTGTTTCTATAGCTGCGAAGCCAATACATTCAATGACAAAAAACTACACTGACGGAGAGTCACAGTTGCTTGGTGGCCAGTCATTCCCTTGCAGAATGCTGAATTGAGAAAATCTCAAACTTTGGAAAACCATGAAGTGCAGTTAAGGTTGCCCATGCAACCTTAACTCTGCCCGCCTTCAGCTATGTCCTGACACGTCCCAGTAACACACGTATCTTTATTCTGCCCACCTCACTGGTACTGAAATATACAAGCTCCTCATCTCCTTCTACACCACATTCAGCTCCCCCGCACCCCAGATTGAAGACCAAAAGTGGAGGGGGATGGGAAGCAACCAATGAGGATTCCTGGCGTACATGCCAAGTGCAGTCCAAGGGGTAGGTGTGCCGACACTAAACAGCGGAAGCAAGAGCTGGGCCTGCTTGGTAGAGGTGTCTGTGAGAGGAGGAGATGTGGCGTTACTTTGAGGCGGGTGACAGAGCTGTGATTGTGATACCAGGAAATCCACATTTTGCAATGTGTGTGAGCAAAGGGCAGAGCAACCTTCTGGATCCAGCATGCAGCAAGGCAGGGCTGAATTGTGTGTGTTCGACACAGAGCAGGGCATAGGGGTTGCCAGTCGCAAGGAGAGTGAGGGGAGCGTGCACCCCTGGTAAGGCGAGTGCGGGTTCTGTGTGGCAGAGGTGTGTCTGCAGATCTGTGGCTCCCTTTGTGGGTGGGACAGAGCTGTGGGGAGATCTTACGTTGCAGCCTGTCATGTGTGAGGATAGGGAAGAGGTGCCTGTGTCCTTTCAGGGGGCAGCATTTCTGGGCAGAATTGCCCAGGGAAGGGCAGTAGCAGGGCACAGGGCTTTTATGACTGAGGCTCCTGGCAGCTGTGAGCGGGAAGGGCAGAGAATCCTAATGCTTTACTGATGGTGAAAGGGAAATGGAGGTTGAGACAGCAGCCTGGGGTAACAGTCCATCCATGTTTGAGCAGGGAGGCGCCGTCCCCACGCTAGCTGTGCTCAACCTGGCTCGCTAAAAACAACCAGCCAGCCACACGCCCGCCCAGGCCCCTGGGTTTGTGACCTGGAGGTGAGGCCAAGCCACTGCCCACGATACCTCAGCTACACGGGGAAAAGGCCTCCCCTCAGGAACAGCCGCCTGGGACCTGCCCCACGAGCCAAGCGTGAGCATCTCTGAGCAAGCCTCGGCCCCATGGCGACACCCAAAGCCCGTTAGCCTCACACGAGCCCCTTCCCCACCGCAAGCCCACGCAGCCCCGCCCGGAGCAGCCACGCTGATGGGGCCTTGGACACGCGTACACAGCATTCAGGCAAGATAGAAAACACCTGGTCCCCTACCTGGTGGTGTCTTCTGTGGGGACAGGCCCAGCCCACTCGACACTGTGGTGGGAACCAAGCCCCCTTCCTTCCTCTGGCCCCTTCTCTCCTCCCAGCCCTGCTGGAGCAGGTTACTCAAAATGGCTTCCTCTGCCGAACCCAGGATGGGGGCGGCTCAGCCTTTCAGGGATCTTGTGCAAACGCCCTGGTGCTAGAACCCAGGGAGCCCAGCTCAGGAAAGTGCCTCACAAAACTGGGCCCATGACACTGCTACCACCCAGAAAGAGGCCAAAGGCAGCTGCTAGGTGGCCGGATAGCCCACAGTGGAAGGTGCCCACCTTATACTAGGGAACTATGGGTTCGAGGCTCTGTTCTGCCAGCTGGGGGGTGTCCCTACACAAGGTGTTTGGTCTCCCTGTGCAAAGGGGATAATGGTGCTGCCCTGTCTCAGGGACTGTTGGGGGATAAACCCCCTCATTGGGAGGTGCTCCAATATTATAGGGGAGTGCCTTGGAGATCTTCTGATGCAGGCTCAGGGGAAAATGTATTTTCATGGCAATGCTAAAGAAAGAAATTCTGATTGTTGTCACTGTTTCTGCATTTCACACACCACTTCTACACTGTGTCGCTACACCAAGGAACTGGCAACCTGTAATTCTCACCAGGGTAGCCATGGAGGAAGCTGTAATGTAGGCAGGACTCAGGCATTTTTGACCCTGTGCCCTTTATGTTTGCTCTTGGTAGGGTTAGACAACACAGTGACAAAAACACCAGAGTCCTGTCCAGGCTACAGACTCTGCCCCTGCTGCACTGAGGGAGCTGCACCAGTCATGGGTAACAGGCCAGACAACCTCGTGTAGATGCAGCCCTATTTCAGATGCACTTGAAAGCCCAGATGCTCATACCCAGAGAGGACCTGAGCACAGCACAGAGAACTATGACCTGGCTTCTAAGACCAGGCATGACACTGAGCCCAGCTGGGCTTTGAAAAGTGGCCCCTGTACATGTGAATTGCAGTAACTCCTAAGGGTTTGTGATGATTTGAGAATTCGGTGCCTGTAAATCCTACACATTCTGTTTGGCACTGGGGACTCTCTGTGTGTATCTTTGCCAGGCTGCAAACTCCATCCGGACTGTAAGGCTGGTCAGTGCCTTCCTGCTGGCCTTGTCACGGAGTCCCCGGGGCGATGCTCTGGAACTGCTCCCTATGAAGCCAGTCAGGACTCTGGGGGAAGCTTCCTCTCTGTTAACAGCCTGTCTCCAGGGCTAGAAGCTTCACATCTTACAGCTTCCACCTTCCTGGGTCTGACCTCGGAGCATTCAGCACCTTCTGCCCCTCCGTGCGCTTCCCCCAGCGAGCCCACCCAGGCAGGGTCCTGGGGGAGCCCGTGGGTCCTGCACCCCAACTCCACAGTCAGACGTGACTCTCAGCCAGCCAGTAAAACAGAGATTCATTAGACGACAGGAACATGATCTAAACCAGAGCTTGTAGATAGAGCGAACCGGACCCCTCAGCTGGATCCATTTCAGGGGTTCAGGGAGGCCAGACCCTAGCTGGGCCTCCCTGCCCGTCCTTAGCCAGCTGCAGACTGAAACTCACTCCCCAGCTCCTCCCCTGCTTCCTTTATCTCCTTCCCAGGCAGGAGGTCAGGTGACCTCTTCCCCCCACCTGCAGTCAAGTTACAGCTTCCGGTATGGACACCTTCCCACAATAGTCAGAGGAACCATTGAGAGCATTTCTATTCTGTCACAGCCCCCTTTACCTGCATCTTGGATAAAAATTCCAAGTGGTGGTAGCACAGGGCTAACGCTGGAGGATCATCAAACTTTGATGATTATCCATTTAAATAGAGCCCCTTTGGACAAAGAGATGGCTACTGCCCAGGGCAAACCAGCATTTCAGATCTGAACTCCAGAGGGGCAATAAATGATGAACAAATCACCTGGTGAGGGACTTTGATCACCTGCAAAAAGGGGCTGGAGCTTAGTTTGTAAAAGAGGGGCTCTCACCAGCCACTTGAGAGATTCCATGTCTTGGAGGAAGATCCTGAGCCTTATCCTGGCCTCCTTAGGGGTCTCTGCCTAAGCCCACCGACTGCTCCAAAGTGGTGAGGACACTACGCAGAGACATACCTGTAGGGTTTTATCAGTTTGCCTAAATCTGTGCATTTCTCACTCTGTCTTAGTAAAGGGCAGTTTGTTTAGAAACCCTCCAGTCCGCACGTCTCTGCCTTGCACGCGCCCGTGTCCCTAGAGAGAATTGTAAACCTAGTACCCTTGCCCCTTGGAGCTCTGGGACAGGGTGTGCTTGAGCTACAAGGAAGGCTGGGGGGTCAACATAGGTGATGGGGGCCAAGGGCAGCCGGGCCACAGGGAGCTATTTCTGTGATGTGGTAACAGACAAAACTCATGCCCAGGCAGTTCGTCACAGAGAAACAGGGCTGCAGCCCACAGGAACCCAGGGATTTCCCAGAACGTATGGACCCCGCATGTTGGCAGCTGAAGCCAGCAGGCTGTGGGGTAGCCAGCAGCAGGCTGCATGAGAGCATTCATTTAGGCTTTGAGAGGAAGTGTTGTCTAGTGGTTAAAGCACAGGCCGTGGCAGGTAGTACATTGCCAGATGCTCGGAAGAAGAAAGCAGCTAAGCCTCAAGAAAACACAATTAATGAACTTTATACTATAAGGCCCCAACATAATGACAGAACAAGGAGTAATGGTCTCAAGTTGCAGTGGGGGAGGTCAAGGTTCAATAGTAGTGAAAAAGTTTTTCCCTAGGAGGGAAAGCACTGGAATGGGTTCCCTAGGGAGGTGGTAGAATCTCCTTCCCTAGAGGTTTTTAAGGTCAGGCTTGACAAAGCCCTGGCTAGGATGATTTAGTTGGGGTTGGTCCTGCTTTGAGCAGGGGGTTGGACTAGAACCTCCTGAGATCCCTTCCAAACCTATGATAACAACTCTGGATCTTCGGTGTCCAGGGAAAAGAGTGAAACTCTCCCGCAGGTGCATGGCCTGGGGCCCACGTAGGAGTGTTCTCCTCTCTCCCTACTCCAGGGCTAGGGCTCATCTCCTCTCACCCAAGAGGATTTTTCTGTGGTCTAGAAGGGGGAAGGGGCAAAGTCCACAGGGAATCTCTTTTCTCTCATTTAAGCCAAACATGCACATTATGTTAAAAAAATTAAATGGGCTTGTAGTGGAGTCAGGCTGGTGCTGATCGTTAGCCAGGTGCAAGACAGCTCCTTAGCTGAAGCTCCCAGTTACAGTTCAAAGTCACTCCTCCTGGGGAAGGATAATCCACAATGGCCTGATGCAACTGATACCAGGCAGAACCCACACTCTGAACATGGAGTCAAGTGCCCTGTGGGGATTTGTACATCAGTAGTTCATACACATGCGTCTGGAGCCCCTGTACAGGTTCCTCAAGGAGAGCAGCAGGCCAAATCCCACTCTTGGGCACAGGCGTCTCCACTGATCTAATTCGGGGCAGTTCCCAAGTGCCCCTCACCCAGCACCCAGCTTCCCTGAGGTGGCTGGAGGGAGACACCAACGTACCTAATGCCTGTGCAGAGAGCATGAAGGGGAACAGCCCAGCCCAGGGAGAGAACATAACCAGGGCCATGCAGATGCTGCAGGCAGCGCCAGGTGAGGTAGGAAGTTCCAGAGGGCCCTGGGATTAGGGTCGTTTCATCCATCACCCCCATCACAACCCTCCCCGCCAGAGAGCCAAGAGTCGCCTGCTCCTAAGTCTTCCAGCTTGGCTGCTGGTAGCCAAGTACCCCTGAATTCCATCATGTGAGCTCATCTGTCAGGGATGTTTGTGCCATGAGCAAACACATTCCTTCACCTGCGAGAAAGAGCTGAGACAAAGTGGGGGAGGGAATCGCTTTTATTGGGCTAGAGTCTGTTGGTGAGAGAGAAACTTGCACAGGTCCAGGCCAGGAGCCAGAGAGAACTACAGACTTGGCCTCTAGGCTCCGGCTCTTTTCAGATTCTTCCCCCCAGTGCTCTAGTCCCAAACCAGGTTCCCTCTAATTTTTGACAGTCCATGTGCAAAAAAAATTTCTTCTGTGCAAATTTTTGTGCTCATGGTGTTTCTCCGTGTGCACAGGGTTTACGATTTCTGTGTGCGCGCACACAGCTTAGAGGGAACAGTGGGCCCAAGCCAGCTCTACTGCTGCCAGCAATGATGGGAGAGGACTGCTCTAGACAACTTGCTGGGAACCATGCTGCAGAGGGAGTGAACAGAGCAGGGACTCATCAAGTGATCCACCCCCATCATCCATTCCCAGCTTCTGACAGAGGGTAGGGACAATTCAGAGCATGGAGTCCCAGAGCACGCTGTCAAACGCTGGAGGACGTGTTTAGTCGGAGCTGCATGTTGGCCACTGGCGCTCTAGGGTAAAACCAACAAACTTTTCTCATTCACCCTGCCTGACCTTGGCCCAGTCGGCTCGGTTTCAACACTGGCAGTTCTAAGAATGACAAGAGGTACATATGCCAACCATCCAATAAACACATCGAGTACACCGAATAATGACATTTTCTCCAAGTTATACACCTGTCCTGAGAGCTGGCTGAACATTTTCAAACACTGTTCTGCTGGAAGATGCTGTTTTGATTAAACTGAGACTAACAGTTTCCCACAGTCATTGAAACGAGTTCTGGTTTGGAAATTTTTTAAAAAATGACAGTTTTTTTATTTTGGAACTACATCTCATTTATATTTGTTTTTTACATTATTCCAGGACATGGCAGCAGTACTACATGACGATATGGCATGTTATGACAACTCAATAACTGAAATATTTACTCATTTTATTTTTATCATCATTAAAGGCAGCTGCTGCTCAATACAGATTGAAACACTGAGTTTTTGCTGAAAGTGTTGTAAAGAACCAGTCTGACAGACACTTTCAACAACAAAATAAGACAAGCACTTGGAGTACTAATTAGAGAAGCAGCTGTTTCCAATCTCCTTCTGTGCTCCTGAATCATTCTGCTAGGATATTAAATACACGGGGCTCTTCTAATTAGCATACTGAAAGATTATCATAGTTTCATGTTGAATGGGTCAGTATCAAACTATTTCTTTACAACACAAACAGGAGTACCCTTCATCTAAACACAGTACTGACTGAAACATCTCAAAGAACAGCTGCCTTTAATGTTTTTGTTAAAAATATTAAAATAAAACAATTGCTGAAATTGGCTAGTGTGCCACTGTGCACGGCTTTTACTGACATGTAATACACAAACATGAAAACCAGACATTTCACATTTTGAAACAAAATATCAACAATTTTCTGCAACAAAAATGTTCTCTGAATTTATGTGAATTGTTTTCCAGAATTTTAACACAACTGTTTTCATTCTGTTTTGGCATGAAAACAAATGCTGAAAATATCCCAGTTTCCTGTGAATGGGAATTCTGAGTTTCGAGCCGCTCTCCCCGTGACCTAGAAGAAAGCATTTCTACACCATTCCCTGTGCGATTAATAGCAGAGGAGTCCCTGAAAAGCACGACCAACGACAGTGCATGTCCTCCAAACATCACTTCCCCTGACTGTATTTTAGAGAAGGTGACATTGCAAAGAGCAGAGCAAAGGCCTGTGGCTCAGGAGAAGTTCTCCACTCCAGCACAGGTGGATTTCTGTAAAACTTGCCGACTTTGTTGGCTTGGCACAAGACGTGAAGGTTTCCTAGAATCCTCAGGGAAAGGGGCAAATCCTAAATTGCCACCAGTTTCCTCTGGCCCAACTGCACAAGCCATCAGGGGCCTTGAGCATTTCTTACTCCAGCCTGAATCATTCGAAGGCAGATGCTGTGTTCGTGCAAAGGGGCAGCTGGATAGCCCTGGTGCCAGGACTTCTCTATTCACACGCAAGAGGACAGGAGGGGCAGATGCAAGGCAAGCCTCCCTTCCCGCACCCGGCACTGCAGGGCTTGAGCAGAGAGAGTGGATCTCAGCCTCCATGACCTGTTCACGTTTGGCCTTTCAAGAGTCACTAAAAGGGAGAATTAAGATAGTGGGGTTTTCTAGCACTTTGCCTCTTGAGCTGCTGCTCTAATTCCCCTCTGGACACGCCGAGGAGTCTTTCTGGGGGTAGCAGGTACAGCACTAAGCGTGCAAGGCCTAGAAAATAAATATAAACACAAAGCACTATCTGACGATCAGCATTTCATGCAGAGCGTTGGTCTTTTATTCTGGGCCCAGGAAAACATCTGTTTAAAAAACACCAAATCCAGCTAAAGGGATGGAGGGTGGGTGAGAGATCGAATTGAAGAACAAGACAGCGCAAGAGCCTGGTACAATCCCTATTCATGGGCTCCAGTAAATCAGTCATATGAAGGTCTTTGAAACAGTTCGGAGAGCTCCCCCAGCAGCCAATTCACCAGAAAGGTCTGGATCAGTCATGACACTGTCCTGCTCCTCACAAGCATTTGCACAGCAATTGCCAGTGACCTAGGACCCCATCAAAGCTTCAGCCAAGGAACCAAGAGTGTTTCTATTGACTCGTGACACTGGCTCCTTAGCTAGAGTTGAAGTAGCCCCCTACAGGGATTGTTACTTATCCTCAGGAGCCCTCCGGCCACCAGCAAGTGGAGCAGTTACTAAGGCAGGGAGCTCTGACTATTTCTGACAATCCAGAGGGCTGGTCAACAGTGACACTTACCACCCGGTACCGAGACCCAAAACAGGCCCAAAGAGAAAATGGCCTAGTTCACAAATCAAAGAGGAATAGTACAGAAGCCCGAAGGTTTGTTTTCCCTGCCAGGCTTCTCTGTTTTTGATGGATTTGGGGCAGAGCCATTCATTGAACCAAACAAAAATGTGACCGAGTGCTCAATTAGCCAGTCTGCCCCCGCTCCAGGGAGCTCCGCCAGGCACCGCGGGGCAGCTGTGACAATCCACAGTCTGTAGGGCATGCTGCATGTAGGCACAGAGCAGCCAAGACCAGGACAGCGAGCGTAGGCCTATGGGACCTTCCATCCTCCACTGGCACCACTGTGCGGCTCTGGAGAACCGGGGCAGGTGCCGTCCAGCCAGCAGCGCAGAGCCCCGATGGCAGAGTGTCACGGAGTCCCCGGGGCGATGGTCTGGACCTGCTCCTTCAGAAGCCAGTCAGGACTCTGGGGGGAAGCTTCTTCTCCATAAACAGCCTGTCTCCAAGGCCAAGAGCTTCACAGCTTCCACCTTCCTGGGTCTGACCTCAGAGCACTCAGCACCTTCTGCCCCTCCGTGCGCTTCCCCCTGCGAGCCCAGCCAGGCGGGGTTCTGGGGGAGCCTGTGGGTCCTGCCCCCTAACTCCACAGTCAGACGTGACTCTCAGCCAGCCAGTAAAACAGAGGTTTATTAGATGACAGGTACATGGTCTAGCACAGACCACACAGCGAACACGAGCCCTCACCTGGATCCATTTTGGGGCCAGGGAGCCAGGCCAACCTGCCTATAGCTCTCTGCCTCTTCCCAGCCACGCCCAGACTGACAGTCACTCCCCAGCTCCTTTGTCTCCTTCCCAGGCACAAGGTCAGGTGACCTCTTCCCCGCACCTGGAGTCAAGTTACAGCTTCAGGTATGGACCCCTTCCCACAATAGTCGGAGGAGCCATTGAGAGCATTTCTATTCCCTCACACAGAGTCCTCGCTCAGCCAGCGCTTTCCTGCCTGGAGCATCCGTCACCTCTCAGTACCAGACCCCAGAGTCCAGTTTCTCCCCCCTCCCCTCTTGCAGATTTGCCTCCTTCAGCACCACAAGCCTTTGGCTACTAGCTGAGGCAGAAGGCGGCTCCAAACCTCAGCTAGTGTGATTTGTGTCAGGCTGCAGCTGTGTTGGTTCCAGCTCTCAAGCCCCAGGATCCGACTCAGGGTTTTGCAGTGGGGAAAGCAGAGAATAAATACCACAGAGTGACAACAAACTCCTTCCCGGAGCGACAAATCAGAGTCTATCATCACTTTCCATCACAGCGGGAAACCTGCTCGACTTGAAGCATGAAGCCTTTTGCGAAGCCAGGAGGTTTGGCAGGCTAAGATGAAGTAGGGAAGGTGAATGGGACTGGGAGTTCTGAGCCTGCATTTCTCACCTAAGCCCTGCGACAAAGTAGCTGTCAGGCCTTTGAGGTCACTTCACCAAGAGGGTTGGTCGTGAAGGCCTCATTTATCACAGCTCTGCAGGTTGAGCTCATTCAAGGACACAGGGAGAGAGCAGCAACATGCCAGCACCTGGAGACTGCTGCCCGGTTCGGGGGCTGGGATTAGAAGCCAGGAGCAGGAGGGGAAGACACACTAATTATTGAAAACATTTTTATTTTATTCCACTAGCCGCCTGCTTCTGCCTGCCTGGGAGTGCAGGCTCTGCTGGGCGCTCGGCCTCCAGTCCGGACCGTGTTTAACCCGGGGAAGGCTCCTCTCTGATGTGCGAATGGCACCTTCTTGCTCAGAAGATTCACTTGCTAGGCACATTCCACGTCTCAGTGTCAAACGTAAGAGGTCACTACTCCTGGGAGAAGGTCCAATTGTAGGGCACGTTACATACGCTCAAATCCACTGAAGGCAACTGGAGTGCATGGACATTGTTAAAGGCAACAATCACAAGGCTCATCTCAGGCACACACTCAGTCTGGGTGTGCGTCTAAGATGGGCCTCAGCCATCAACAGAGGGAGAGGGTCAATTCTCAAACATTACATCTCTTCTTCCCAGGCAGATTCTGTTCTCACAGTCCAAGGAGCTACCTGCCTCCCTCCTCTCCTCGACTCCACTCTGGAAACTATGGCATGGCTTAACAGCTGAGTGCATTAGAGCAGGTGGGGGGCAAAGGAGGCTTTCACCAGCTTCTGAAATATCATGCGTGGGCCAGTGACAGATCACTGGAGGACAGCTGGGCAATTGTGCCACGACACGTTATGTCCCTAGTTACAGACGACTTCCCAGGCAGCTTCACAGGGCATATGCATCACGTACCACAGGACAATATTGGACATGGCCAGCGTGCCTTCCCCTGCAGCACGCAGGCATGTTCCTAACTAGTGCTACCTGTCAGAACATTGTCTCTCATGGAGCAGCTCAGCTGTTTAGGAAACATCACTTCAGCTGCACAAAATGACAGTGGGGCTGAGCTGTCAAATAAAGTAACTCTCTTCTTGCAGTGCTGACGATCTGTGAACAGTCAAGAGGCGGGGGAGGGGTGTGTGCGCGCGTCTTTAAACATCAGGAAAGACGAACGAGAGAACTGGTTCAGCACACAAAAGATGATTAGAAGGCCCAGCTGGCCTCAGTGGGGTCAGGAGAGGTTTCCAGCTGCTATGGCATTATGAAGCGAGAGACAAATTCCACTTTTGCCCATCTTTGAGTTCACGTGGAGGGAAGATAATGAACTCCCCAGAGTCCAATTCAGATTTGCCTTGTGCAGTGAATGCACAATAAACAAGACAGATGAGATCTTCCAGAATACACTCGACATGACACAGCAGTGTTTACTGTTCCCCTAAGTGACCATTTGATCCCCTCCTGCAAACTGCCAGGCTCACCCCTTCGATAAGTGGTCATGTGAGCACGGACTGGCTCTAGGGCAGGGCTGTGTGGGCTTTGGCAGATTCAATAGAAGTGGTAGGACGTGGTAGAAAGGGGAAGATTGGATTAGTTTTGAAAAAACAAATTCCAGTCCTGCCGAGTTGTGAGGAGGACTCCTTGCGTTACCCACAGCTCAGCCTCAAAGCCTCCGAGAGCAGAAACCAACAGGAACTCGTTTTAATTCAGTCTTAAGAGGAGTAAAGAATCCTGACAGGAGCCCGGGGGGAATTCTCCAGCTGCAGGGTGGCTTCGTATGCATGACAGCAGCAGAGGGTGTCATGACACCAGGGGTCGTCTTTAAATTTCTCCCTCCCCCGGCATTACTTGCTAGGCCGAGTTATTTGAACACTGATAAAGGAGGAAACAGGGAGTGTATTGACCAGAGGAGAACTACAAGCCTCAGATTAACAGGCAAATTGGGTGCTGCTTGGAAATCTGCTTTGTTCTATTTGCATAGAGAGATCTGTGACAAGCAGGGAGAAGGGTGGCCATGACTCTTGAGGCTAAGCTGCTCTGATCGGGATACCTGAAGCTGTAACCTGAGATGAGAAGGGGGAGGGGAGTGGACACCTAGGGCCTGGGAAGTGAACAAAGGAAGGCAGACGGGTGGAGGGATTGAAGACAAGTAGAAGCTGTCTTGGGAAGAGAGGTGGGGAGCCCAGATTCGGGGTCTCACCTCCCTGCCCCCCAGAAGGGCCTGACTAGGGAGGCCTGTTTGTACTGACAAGCTCTGAGTTGGATTGTGTTCCTGTCATCTCAAATAAACCTTCTGATCCACTGGCTGGCTAAGAATCACTGTGAATCCCAGGAAGTGGGGGGTGTGGGAACAGGACCCCCCCACCCCCTGTGACAGGATCTGACTACAGAAAAAAGCTCTGTAAAGCGTTGAGATTTTCCCACATTCACCCACCTTATTTTCATAGGCACCTACGAGTCAGGGATGGAAAAGACCTACTGCTATGAGAATGATCTTCTGCCAGCCCTCCGGGACCAGTGGCCACGTGAGCCAAGGCTGTAGAGAGCAGGCTTTCCACATTCAGTTTATAGTTGCTGAAGTGACATGTCAAAGCTTGCAGCGCCCTGTATCCGCAAGGACACGTTCTCTAATAGACCGAGGAACAGCCCAGCCTCGCCAAGCCCGTCTGCTCCACCTAGGGCCTGACCCAAAGAACCTTGTAGAGCACAGTAGAGCTGGTTGTTTGAAAAAGCAGGAGGCCCTTGTGCTCCTGGAAAAAGGGTAGGTGTAGTCACTCAATTACAGGGGAACAGTTTAGTCAGCTTCACCCCTCACCTCTCTCACTCCTGTGACCTGGTCCCTTAAGGAGGCACAATGGCTGGGTAGCCAGAGGATGTCAGTGCCTCTAATGATGGTGAGGGAACAATCTCAGGGTGTCCCACCATGCTCTGTTCTTCCTAGCAAAAGACATCGGTTCTGCGGCAGATTCCTGAGTTTCTTGCAGTATCAAAGGGGGCTTAGTGCCCTGTACAATTCAGCATAAGTGCCCCTGAACAGAAGTGGATTTTAATGCTTCCCTCAGATACGGGTTTATCATCCACACCACCATGGGCATCTCTGAAATCTTGTCCTGCCCCAGCTCAGTGCACGTACCCGGACATCCGGAGAACTTTGGCTGCTCCACAGTCATCTGGTTTATGTCTTAGAAGGCAGAAAAACAGCGATTCCTCGCCCAAGTCAATCTGTCTTCCTGTTGTTCTTGATTACTAAGGGATACATTAAAAGTCTCCAGGGGCAGCCAGCTAAAGTCAAACAAATGAGCTTGTAGGGGAGGGGAGAGGCTCATCCAACACATTTTTAGACACTTGCACATTGCCACAGAGAACAGTGTAACTTGTTTGGGGCTAACGTGGAGGAGTTGGGGGGCAGGAGGGATGGAGTTGCTGCTTCGGGAGTAGAGAGCGGCGCTTGACCAGCGCACAGGCTGCGGGAGCCACTCACATATATCTGAGCAGCAAGGAGTCGTCTATTCCACTCTGCTGTGAGTGATCTCACACCTCAGTGGAGAGTCAGCTAAGATTGTTAATCCAGGCTTTCCCCTCTTCCCCCTGGAGAGGACACCACCTGCCCTGGGAGCACAAGAAGGCCCTTGTGAGGGGAGATGCAGCGCTCACAAAAGGGTGGGGAGCCTGCTGGATGGTTCTATCTTCCTCCCCGCCATCCCCCCTTGCCCCAAGATGAGGAATCTACCTCAGCCTGACTTACTGCCTAGCCTTAGGCAACTGGAGCTGTGCTGCTCTGGGACCCAAAGGAGCTGAACGCCTGGTCACTGCTCAGCAAGACCGTTTAAGGCAAGAGCTTGGCCCCATGGTGCTTTGCTGTGCAAATTTCTCCGTCTTGCCCAAACGAGTTCCATGTTTAATCTCTCAGTCCTGTTCATTAGCGGCAAAGGGTTTAGCGGTCCTAGAAGGGGGGGGGAAAAAATGCAGATCTTATTTCAGCCAGCATTCAATCCAACTGCACCCTCCCCCTGTCCAGGCCTCTGGCTACAATACTGTAGTTATAAACTCTTTAAAACACATAGAGGGGCATTAATATCATCATTACAGGTCCAGTAATACAGACCTGCTTCCTGTAACATGTTGCCCAGCAACAAAAATTAGCTGCATAAACAGCCCTTTCTCAATCTCCTCTCAGCACAGGTAACTTTCCTGCTCAAGGCTGTTATAGATAGGACCACCAAAAGCTAGAGGCTGGCAAGGGGAGCAGTTTTCTTCCTTGCTGAAGAACTCCTCAGGGGGAAAGTTAGCAGTGCCAAATCCCCATTTGTGCTCCTGTCTCATTAGCCCCGTCAGGGGACTAGCTGGCTTCTCGCTTTCCAGCACTGCGCAGGACAGAGTAAATAAGGATGGGCGGAAGCCACGAAGTTCCCCAAAGTGGCAGGGCATCCAACCCAGGACTTTGGTTCTGTCCATCATAGACGTGGGGACCAGCTGGAAGTTCTGACCCAGATACTAATTTCCGGGGGTTTGGTTTGGGCTCATCCCTGAGCAGAAGCAGACTGATTTCTGGTCCACAGGCTGGTTCAGGGGGCACCAAACCTCAGCCTCTAAAGACATACATGCAAGTGGCCACCCGGATTCTCTCCTCAGTCTGCGAGCTCCTGTAAGCTGAGCAGAGCTCACCTTGCCTTTCACACTGCTGTGCTTTGCTGAATGGGGACTGTTCTTGCCTGTGCCAATACCACCCTCAACACAGCAGGATTGAACACATAACGAAGTGCAACATACACTGGGCAGGAGGAGAACCGTGGCCTGGGGTCTGCTTGCTGGAAGACCTGCTGCTACACCCGGGATGTGATGGGAGGCCTAGTTCCAGTCCTGGCATTTCATCTGCCGTGCAGCAGACATTTAGCTTTTAGCCTCTTCATGGCTTCTCAGGTTGGCAGGGGCTTTCCAGGTTCTTATGGGGAGCTCACAGGAAGATACCTGCTGGCCACCCCGATTCCCTTTTGGAAGGAATAAAGGAAGAAGAGTGGGGCCATCAAGATCTCCTCCAGGACTGCCTGGCGAGGCCAGAGACCGCACTGTGCAAACCCAAATACACATTACACAAGAGCCGTTGAGGGAGAGGTCCCGGAGAGGTTAACAACTCAAGACTCTCCTCCTTTGTCTGAAACATTCTTCAGAGCAGGAAACAATGCACAACCGCACTTTAAAGAGCATTTGTCACACAGCGCTGCTGAGCCAGGCTTCAAGCTGCTCCATGCCTGGTAAAAAGAACCCGCAGCTCCTCTGATTTAAAGCCGGGTCCTGATCAAACACTAGCCCAGCGCTTTCTGAAGGTCAGTCACATCTGTCTGAACCACACTGGGAGCACCGCTGCTTTAGCAAAACCTGCACTTGTTAGGAAACTGGTTGTTGAATTCCTGGCTCAGAGCTGGGTTTTAGCTCTCTGTAGGTCAAGTTTCCCTCAGCCTGACACCACTGCTATCACCCAGTGCCCCTACCATTTCCAGGGGTTGTGTTCAACGATGCAATCCCCAGACCCATTCTGCCCACCTCTTTAGTGCTCTGGTTTAAGGAGTGAGATGGCAGGTGAAGGAGTCTGTCACAGGATAGCAGAAACATTCCCTCAGAGGCTGGAGCGGTGCAGCTGAAATCTGGCTACATCGCTAGGTCACAGAATGCTCTTGTATAGCTGTTGGCTGTGAGGGCAGGGGAAGTCAGAAATTCAACACTGACCAGCCTACTAAGGCAATAGGACAGATAAATCCATCTCAGCCAGCTGAGGTGTCAGACACTAGTACCCAGCGAATGGCGGTCTGCTCATTCTAGTCTTAAAGACCTTGATTTGCCTTGATCAAGGGGGTGGAAACTGGCAGTAGTACAAACACAACTGCATTTCTGTAGGATTTTTCCTTCCACTGTCTCCAAGACCCTGGCAAACATCAGCCTCCCATCTGACCAAAGCAGGAAAGTATTTTATCCTGATCAAAGAAAGGAGGAAACCAAGGCATGGACATGGAGCATAAGCAGCACCAGAGCAAGGAACAGAATTCCAGGGTCCTGTTAAGTTATTGCTTTCCCAACCCACCACCCCACCTTCTTCCATGAAACCAGTATTCCACACGGAGCATGGCCAGCTTGCAGTCTGGCCATTAGAGTCACTTTGGGAGAACAGGTTTCAGTGGGGTAGCTGTGCTAGTCTGCGTCAGCAAACAGACTCCTCGGTGTCTTTGGGAGAACAGGATTTCTACACCCACCAGAAAGGATCTCGTCATTCAGTGCCAGGAAGGAGAAAACAGTGAACTGGACTTTGGCACTAGCTTTAATTCACACGCAGCACCTGCTGTTAACAGACCAGCATTGTTTCTGGGCCTACCACCATATGCGCCGTGGCTAGACTCATGTACCTAAGACGATTAGGACATATTAAAAAAAAAAAAAAAAAAAAAAAAAAAAAAATCTACCAGACCCATGAAAGCAGGTGTCTTGCTTACCGCCCTGAGACTTCTAATTTTCAAACCGTACCACACATCTGTCTGCTACATCCCTACAAACAAATGAAAAAGGTGCATTTCCAAGTTATTTCCACACAGGCTCTTCTTTCTGTGCCGGCACTGACTAGAAACCAGTACAATGGAATTGATCATAAAACACTTAAGTTTCTAGATACTCATTAAATCCCTGGAGGAGAGGAGAATGCTGGGAAAAGACATGTACTACAACCAGATTTTCAAAGGCAAATGGTGAAGTTGTACCCACAAAATGTACCTGTCCAAATCTGGCACATCCTTGTGCAGTGGGTGGGTGTGTGCATGGGTCAGCCATTTACTTCTGAGCAAACACCACTTTATATGCTGCATTTGTGGGCATAAGCAGCACTTGCACAACTCCTGAAGGTTGTTTGAATGCTAGTCTTTGTTGATGTTGTAAGAATGTATAAACACACATAGGGTGAAAGGAAGAGAGAAGCAAGCTATCGGTTTGGTCTACAAAAGGGAATTGGGAGATGCAATGGTGATGGTATCTGGGCACCAGACCATGGTGCAGTAGAGAGAGGAGAATGGAGATAATGGACGTAAGTATTCAAGGGGCCACGAGAAAGGCAGGCGAGCAGAACATGGCATAGCAGTCACCCACCACTGTTTCTATAAACTTGGATACAGAGACAAAGTGGCCATAGGCTTTGGAAAATCTTCGGACCCTGGACATTACTATTTTAGCATTTGTTTGTAGCGGCCAGGTTGGTCCCAGGATATTCGAGACAAAGAGGGTGAGGCCACAGTTCTTAAACTCTCTTTCACCAACAGAAGTTGGCCCAATAAAAGATATCCCTACCTTGTCTGTTTTAGCACCGGTGAACTGATATTTTCACTGCTTTGAAGTTAGAGTTCGTAAGCCCCAACCAAAGCGTTCATTCCTCACAATGCTTGTTACTGGATTGCCGTGGTCATGGACCATTGTGACCGGTGCTGTACAAATAAAACAAAAAGATGGTCCCTGCCCTCAGCTGCTTACACTCGAAGAGATAACAGATGGCTACAGGCAGATGGGGAAGCACAGGGAAATAAGACAAGACAATACTACTGGTCATCATGATGGTCTGAGATCACCACCTATCTCATTGTCAACATTTTGTCAGCCTCACAGTTCAGGACACTTTGAAGTGGGGATCTTGAGGAGGATAATAAGGCGCTTTTGTAGCATCTTCTCCAAGAGTAGATGAAGGGAGAACAAATCAGGTGATTAATTAGCAAGAGAAACAGGCCAAATGCTGGTGTGCCAGGAATGCATGTAGAGTCTATTGTCAGATACAAGGTTAGAGCAGCAGAGGAAAAGGACTGATTCTGATACGGCTCCAGCAATGTGGTATTAAGATGAGATGAGAGTTCTCAAAGTTAAAACAGATCAACCTATAGTCAACTAGCTTGGCTAGCAATTTACAGGCAGTTGGGTGATTCATCTACCTAATTTCTATCAGTGCCCAGCTATCACAAACCATTCTGATTAGAGAAGTTGTGCTCCCTTAAAGTCCTTCCTTCTGCCTCCACCCCACCCCTCAACTAGCATTATCCAAATCGGCCAACTGTCAAACAATTTCCATATCCAGAATTTGAATTACTACTTCTCCAACTCAAACAAGGCCCAAGCATGGAAGGCATAGAAAAGACAGAAGAATGACGATGGGAGGAATGGATTCTGGAGCTGGTGATTAGCCCTCAGAAGCTCATTTGGAATTAAACTGATATGCTTCCATAATCTCCGCTTCAAAGAAGCGCCTGGTCTTGACTAGTTAATGCCAGCAAAAGGATTGTTGCACTTACCAGAGAGGATTATAGGACATTAACTAAAATATAAGAAGGTGGCCCATTAACTGGTGAGCAGCACAAGGAGGAGCCAGAAAAAAATATCTAGAAGGTCCGGCCAATAAAGCATCCACCCGTGTAGAATTTGTGGAGTCTTTAGAAGGGAGTCTCTTGGACATAGCTGCTTGAGTCTTTCATTATCCAAAATCTGTTCAACCTGGTAGTTTGTTTGATTTTAAAGTTGGTGTGTGGCCCCAAAGCAATGAGGGAGGAAAATCTCCTGCCAGAAACCAGAAAAAGGCCTAGGACACCAAGGTCAGCATCAATGAAACCTGCTTTTCCTACATTCTCACTCCAAACTCCCCTGCTGATTTGACTCTCTCTTGGCTGTCTCAAAAATGAAAGAGAAATTTACTTAATTGCAGGCGGCACAGTTGGCCAGTGTTGTTTGCAACTCCTTAATCCCAGGTACCTCAATAAAAATCCTGAGTAGCCATAACAATGCAAACAGATGGAAGCCAACCAAGAGTTTCAATTTTTTTTAAAAAAAAACTGCTGCTACTAGTGTAGATAATCGAGAGGAAACAGAAGACCCATCTGAAGCCATTCATCCTTGTGAGATAGTCACTCCTCCAGCACCACTGGCAACAGGAATACATCATCAAGGGGCTGCTTATGCAGCAGGTTACACTGAAGCAAGACCCCCTGCAGCTGAACTCAGCTACTAGACACAGGAATGAGATACAAGGAGAATGCAGCAGAAGGCTCTACATCAAAGCACATTGTACCCCAAAATCCATGGACAAAAACCCAAATGCCTCAAGCCACCTTTAACTTTATTCCAGGAGTCTGGAGAATCATCATCCACCATCATAGTTAATAGCTGGTGTCCCATGGTCTTATTGACATGGCTGCTTCACAGAAGCATTGATAGAGTTGTGTGGTTCAACTAGTAAGACAAACAATGAGACCCAGGTCATATTCCCAGCTCTGCCCTGCACTTATTAGGAAAGCTTGGCCTGTCTCTCAGCTTCCCATCTGAAAAATGGAAGTATTTAATTGAATAATTATCAGTAAAATACTATGCACAAAGTACTCGATGAAATCCCTGGAGAATCTCCTATGAAAAGCACTATTCACATTTTGCACTTGTATAACTACATCAGAAAGAACTGAACCCTGGGGTAAGGAGAGGTTTCTTATGGTATTCTAACAGTTATTAAGCTAGCTTCTTAAATGCTGTGTTGTTAAAACCAGTACTGAAAATGTGGCTAAAGATAAGCTCCTCGTGATTTCATTAAAAGGCAGAGTTTGATAGTAAAGGTTAGTAGAAGCAATTGACATGTACGGCAGGGAAAACTGCAAGGAAAGTTGGACAAATAACCAACAGCAGTATTGGGGCTTGTGCCACTTCCCTTTATAGAATCAGATTTCCTTCATCTCTCTATTTAGGTCATCCAGGAGGGAGCCAGCTTTCATTGTAAACATTAGAACAGGACCTTCTCTCTTCAAAAGAAATTGAATGATTAATCTCTAAGTGAAATCTGCAGTCATGGAGACCACAGCACGCACCCCTCCCCAAAAATAGCTGATCAATCATAAATCCTCCAACCACTGCACTACTTTGAAGGGATACTTAAGGAGCTTGTGGGGCAAAGTTTGGCTTATTTAATATTTAGTTTGTCATACAAGAAGGGAAAATGTGTTCTCTGAAAACTGACTTGGTAATGTTAGATCCACCACTATTTCTGGAGGTATCTAAACATGCAGTTCAACTCCACAGTGTGCCTAAAGCGGTCAAGGTGGGGCTTCACACTTACTGCATCTCTATGATTTCCACATCAAATCTGCTCTATTTAAGAAAAAGAAAGGTTTTTCTAAGCATCAGCTCATTTCTGAAAGTCTAGCTGTATTTTTTGGGTTTCCCCAACATCACAAGTAGAGAGATCAGGCAGACAAAATTCTGCTTTTGGAGCTAGATGAATAGTGAAGAGTTGTTAATGTTATTGAAAAAAAAAATCACAACACACATTGGATCAATTAGGTGACTAGTATTCAGGCAACTCCAGCTGTCAGTTATGCTTATGCTAGGAATAACTGGTGGGATTCAAATGATACACAAATTGACCTGGAATTTAGTAAACAGTTCTGTTAATACCCAGACCAGACCTCCCCACACATGCTGCTCTAGGCCTGGCAGAGAAAGACTAGTAACATACAGAAGAGATGTCACATTTGTCAAAACTGATAAAACAGAGTTAGGTTTTTAAGGTGGATTGAAAACACAAGAAAGATTTTAGCACTACACAGAAGTTTTAAGTAGATTCTTTCAAAATCACTTGAGATGTTTGGCATTCTGGGACTATGTATTTTTTCTCCCAGCTTGAAAGGAAATTTGCTCCTAAGATCTGCCAGCACATTCCTCAATCTGTGCTGCTTCCCCCAGCTGCCTGGAATGGCAGACTGCCGTCAGCAGGAACTGTGATCGGCCAAACCTGTGGATGCTGCAGGTAAATGAACTGTCCCAGCCTGTCAGTGGATTTCCCTGATGGACCACGTGCCAAAGTGTAGCAGGGTGATTACCCGCTCCTGCTCAGAAGGGCTTAAAACAGCCCTGGGAGAAGCCTGAACCAGGGGAAGAGATTAAAGACAGCTGGGGGTAGCTGATCACAGCTGTGGCCAATGTAATTAGGGCTCAGCTGGCCCTTAGAGGGCTGGAAGCAAGTAGTCTCTCTCTCTAGCCTTTGCAGAGGGAGGAGCTGGCTGCTGGGGTTAAGCAGGGTACCGGGAACAGGGCAGGGCTGGGGGAAGGATAGAAGAGCTGTGGAGCTCTGACCTGGAAACCCCCCAGGATACGGAGCCTAGTCTACAGCCAACTAGGTACTGGGGGTGCAGAGGGCAGCCCCAAGGGTAGGCAGAGGCAGCAGGTCCAACCCCCCTTGCAGTGATGACTGCCAATGATACTGCAGTCTGCCCCAGTGAATGGGGGTAGATGGTGACTGGCCGTTGCCTAGACTGAGGCAAGGTGGGGATAGGGGGTGGGGGCTCCCCCAAGGAGGGGAGACCCAGAGATCTGTGGGGGTACTGCAAGGGTGTAGCACCCCAGGTGAAAGGGCACCGGGGCCCTGGGAGGGACATGGGGCCGAGGGCAAGTGGCACTATAGGCTGCAGAGGGCACTCCAGTGGCTGGTGAGCTGATTCCCCGGACGACCAGCAGGAGGCACCAGCAGGGTGAGTCCCCGCATGCTTACACAAAGGTTCTGATCCCTGGTCTATTTCATGCTACAATGAAGGAGTAGAGAATAGAAGCATGGAGGACTTGCTCATGGGACACAAGAACACCATATATGGACTCCTGGATGGTAAAGTACTTAGGTTATTCATTTCTCTTAGCATCAGAATACTTAAGATTTTGGTTGTTTTTTTTTTTAGTTTTTTTTTTTATTATGCTCTCATGTAGCACAAGGTGCAAACAAAGCCTCCAGAGTCTACTTCCTCTAAACTCCTGAGCACTTCACAAAATTACATAAATCTGTGAGATGTCATCACCCAAGTTTTTTCCCCTCCACCGTTCCAGGGAAGTGTGAAATATTGGTATTAGCCTGTTAACTAGCATTATCTGATGGTTATGTTTTGGGCGAAGGGCACAGAGTGTGTTGAAGTAGAGAACAGTATGAAAGAAGTTGTGAACAAGTCCAATCTTTTCTGGAGAACTGCAAGAGAAAAATGTCCAGAAGTGGGTCTGGTAGGTGGCGCCTACCTGCTATCTGTGCCTTTGAAAAAAATCTTCCTTCTGGGTCCTAAGATCACCAAAAGAAGATGACTTCTCAAGTGGGCAGGGAAATGAAACAGGTTGTCTCTTATTCGAGGAAGGATGCCCACCTTTCATGGTAATGAAAGTAGCATTCAATTTTAAATATGCCACAGACTACAGGACTTCAAGCTGGTATACAATCTGAGAAGCAGGAGAATATTTATGGCTACTCTCCAACCGCTAAGCCTTATCTGCAATGTAGAGGCACCCCTTGCTAATTAAATTCATCTGAAGGCATCCTTAAACTCAGAAGTCAACTAGGCTGAAAAACCTTGCCATAAGCACCTCTCACACACTCTGGTCAACATTATGCAAGAACAAAATACCACAACTTCTATGTTTTCTCTTTCATCCCACCTTCTCTAAAGATGAAGTGCCTCAGTGACCCAGCATCACACATACTTATAACCACAGCTCTTCTCTTGATGTAGCACTCTAATTACAGAGTAGTTAGTTAGATGTTTCCCAGTGCAACAGGGATTACTTGTTGATTGAATTGGTCTTCACAGCTGCGGAACTCCTCAAAGTGGGAATTCTCTAGTAATCACTGCACATGGATCTCACTGCTTTAAACAAAGCAAAACCCCAAGTATGCCAGTGCAAAATGGAAGCTCTGAATAAAATAAACCCAATACCATTCAACAACACCCTCTTTATTCAAAAATAGATATCTATGAGACATTTCAGAATATACTGCTGCCAAAATGGCAGCCTATACTTCTAAATTAATTCCTAGATCAATTCATATACAGATTTAAGCTCTCTTTTTTTTTTTTTTTTTTTTTTTTTTTTTAAGAGTCACTTTGGGGAAACTGTTTGAGGAAGTTGCACCCAGTTCACCAGACATCCTTTGCCTTCCCCATCCTCAATAAAAACCACAAGACTATTTAAATTAAGCAAAATAAAGTAACACACACTTTTTTGGAAAAAAAATCAAAGCATTTCAATTTAAAAAACATACAAACAACTTTCTCACAGAAAATCCGCCCAAAATAGCAGTTTGAGATGCCAACACTCATTTGTCTACATAATTTGGTTATGTAGTCAATCATGGTCAAGAATAGTTACTGTTTAAATAAACTACAGCCTGGGGTTAACTCTACTGAGCTGGGATAGGATAGAAATGCATCTTTTGGTTTGTGTTTAAGAGTTTGGGGGGTTTCTTTTGTTTTTTGGCAAAAGCAGAGGGTGTACAACACTTTATGGTCCAAACAAGCACTCAGATAAAGGGCTCTCCAATCACACCAATTCATGGAAGAGTGCAGTTCTGACCCCAGGAATTCTCCTCTACAACAAGGAGAAAACAGACTGTACAGCTGAGCAGTAAGGAGGCAAGAATAAAGGGCCAAAATGAAGTGCATGAAATTTTCAAACTAAATAACCAGAAACGCTAGTTTCAGTTTCACTGAATGCTGATTTAGCCATTAAATTCCCTGTAATATAAATTAACGAGCACACAGAACAAGCTTCATATTTCTATAGGTTTCCTCTCGTGTCTTTGAAAAGAGCATCTTAAGATCTCAGAGATGCACAAACAAAGCACATCACCCTACCTTACTGATTTCAGCCTCTGAATTATAGAGCCTAGAATATTATCCAAACAAGCGTTGCCAGCAGCTTGTGAAGTCTTGGGACTTGTCTACACTGGAACTTTACAGCTCTGAAACTCTCTTGTTTAGGGTGTGAAAAAACACCTCCCTCAGTGCTGCAACTTTCAGCGCTGTAAAGTGGCAGTGTAGACAGTGCACCAGCTCTCAGAGCTACTTCCCTCGTGGAAGTGGGTTTTTATAGTGCTGGGAGAGTTCTCTCAGCACGGGTGCCGTGACTATGCAGCCATGTTAAAGTGTTGCTGCGGCAGCACTTTAACGTTACTAGTGAATCCGTGCCATTAGCAAGAAGTGTTTTAATTTAAACAAAATGGCCAGATTGGAATGGTTTGCAATGAGCAGGCAGGCTTGCTTGCTAAAACAAATACACAGATTTAAACCTAGCTACATCCATTGTAGTTAGACTTTTTAAAATTTGTTTTTCGATTTTTACTGGGAAAAATCAACTCCCGTTAATGTGCGATACGAAATTACATACATCCTCCCAATATATACATGCACATGTATATTGATGTATGGCATACAGGATGTGTGTATACATATACACACAGATCTGTATATGTTGATACGCTATATAAATAAAATATTTATACCACATTTAACTTCAGTCCATCAAATACATTCACTTATTTAACCTAAGGAGACAACATTAATAGAACAAGATTTTCAATATAGCCATTCTCAAGTTCACAAAAAGTTACACAGTACCTATCTGAGAGATCACTAGTTTTATTCCAACACTCCAACCTCTTGGCTAGTTAAACTTCTGTAGCATTTACATTTATATAATACAGGGTGAAAATGTGGTATAAATATAATATAAGGGACTTGGAATAAAATTCACTTCTACTCATGCCTAATAACCAGTTCTGCATTGCTCAGCAGAGTGTAAATTATGAAGTTATCTTATCCCTAATTCACAAAAACAAGCTGTTCATTTCTATTGCCCATAGTGCGAGTCTCAATGTATATACATATGCACCATACCAAACAGGAACCACCTTGAGGTCATTCCTACAAGAGTAACAGCAACTATAGATTTAACAAAAAGTTAACTGTACGGTTGCTCTGTGGACATGTCCCCCTGATCCCAGAATGGTACCGTACACACGTGCATACAACCCCAAAAAGCACACTAGCCACTCTACTGCTTATAGATTTGAATGTCAGAAACCCAATTAACACAGACAAAACATATTCAGAAATAATCAGACACTTTTAGAGAGAAAAAAAACAACATTTCTTTGAAAAAACTTTCAAGATATATGTACATGATTCTTAGGACTTCTGTGGGAATAACAAGTGCTAAGAGCAAACGGAAACTAATCTTGAGTACAGAAAAGGTGACAAAAGTTTCTTTTCAAAATATATATGGACTCTATACCCACTCCCTTCCGAACATGGACATACACACTCTCCATCTTCTCCTCAACGTGAGACACTGTACACAGAGAGCACGCATGTGCAGCTGGTAGGCTGAAAGTAGGGTCTGTATGTTCATTCCTATGGTAGATCACTGGAAGACTGGATTTCCAGTCAACACAAGTTTTTTCTTACTTCTGCTGGTACTAAGGGGAATTAGTAACTGCGGGCACCATTAGTCCTAGTCAGTTGAAAACAGATCACCAGCAGATGGCAAAGGTGCCAAGCCTCCTGTAACGTTGGGCAGCAGAGACAGATCTGGAAGGCTCTGGATGTGAGATTTCAACTCCTTGCGGACCTGGGTTACCCGAGCAAGCTTCTGTTTATACTCCTGAAGGGGAAGAGACAAGGGAATAAGATTAGAAACAGATTTTTACATGAGATCAGAGCATACTGTGTGAGTTTTCTAGGCTGGGTTTCTTGGAGTAGGTGGATTACTAACTCTGAGAATAATAATTAGTGTTATTGTAACCATGGTCAGTCCCAGGATATTAGAGAGACCAGGTCGATGAGGCAATCACTAGATTTATGGGTTACTACAAAAATCTGTAACTGATCAACCCCATTTTTGTCCTATGGCTGCAGAGGTGCTAACAGGCCTGAATGGTCCCTTAGAATATGCTAAACAATCTGTTCCCACTTGTATTTAGCTGTGATGGTCAGAGTATCTTTCCCAGACCCAAAGAGCTCTTTGTGGCTCAAAAGCTGGTCTCTCTCACCAACAGAAGTTGGTCCAATAATTGATATTACCTCACCCATTTGCCTCAACTATAATTACACACAGTCTACTAGATCCTCATCACCTAGGTTCATGTTTCCAGAATGTGACTGATAGAATGTCACTAGCTTTAGCATTTCTCCTGTTGAAGTGAGGTAAAGTCCCCTAGGGCCTCTGTCAATTATGTCACAGAGTTAGAGTTTAAGGCCAGAAGAGACCATTATATCTTTTAATTGGACCTCCTGCATATCAGAGGCCACCCCACCACCCACCCCCAAACCCAACCACTGAAATAAAACCCACAGGAGACTAGACTATTGCACGTCATAGGGGAAGAACAGGAGGAACTGAGATGCACCAGTGCTCGAGGCTCCTGCAACGGCAGGAAAATTATTTCTGTCAGCTAGTAAGGTTCTCATCAGCTGCTACCGATGTCACTACAGAAAATACTTTCTTCAGACTTCGTCTACAAATTCAAACTGAGAATCTGGCTTTCCCTTTCAGATTTTTAGCCTTCCCCGTTTGGTCAAAACACAGACAGACAGACCTATGTTGGTTTTCTGGCTTCCACAGGGCTCCAGGCCTTATGAAAATTTCCTACATTTGCCTCCTCTACTGACATGAGTTCCTGCTCCATCTAGGGGTGTGCGTGTGTGTGTGTGTGCGCGCCATCTTTCTGGAAGAGAGGGACAACACAGGGGATCAGCCACACCTGGAGTGCAGTCATGAGGCAACAGATCCCCTAGGCCTGTGACTGCTATTACTGGTAAGAGGGGTAATAAGCTCCCAAACAGAAATTATGGCTGTGAAATTTCACCATCTACTGCATGATTTTATGTTTAAATCTGGTCCAGTTACCTTTTTAACATGCTGTAGTAGGATGGTAGCTTTACAGAAAGCATGTCCCTCCTCAGGTACAACTGAAGGGATTAAAAATTATTAACAACTAGTTATTTGCTGAAGGTCAGTAGTGTCTCCTCCTAGAGAAAAATATGAGATCAATCCCTACAAAGCATATATGTATGTGAGAGAGGTAAGCCCGTCACTTCCCAGCGCACAGTACTACAATAGTCTTTATTCCACATGAATTTAAAGCATGACATTATGAACAAATCTATGTAGATGCTCCCTCGTGGAACTATAAAAGTAGCCAAGGACAAAGAGACATCGTTACCATTAGCCAGTCAATGTGTGTTATTAGCACTTATCCACAACATATTATCCAACTGATTATTAACCGTAACAGCTGTAGCATTATATTGGGCACATTAGCAGTGACTCAGAATTATGCATATAATCACTAATTGCAAGTGAAAATCAGAGGGTCAGAGACTGACACCACCATAGTCTCTGCTAACTTCAGAAATGTGCAACAGAAGAAAGGCAACAGGAACAGATATTGCAGAGAGAATCTGAAAGGATTCCTTCCAAGAGCTAGGCAGCCAGGACTAGAATCCCTGAATTCCACAGCCTGAAGATGACCTGAAATATGGGCAACTCTTCACTGTGGGAAGCACGGGGGGAAGGAGAGGAGAGGGGAAAGGATTGGCCCAAACGCCCTGGAAACCACCTAGCATCACATTATCCTGTCTAGAAATGACTTTTGAGACTGTCAAAAGCAAACTAACACGTTCACACCCAAATATAAGTAAACTATCCAATTCAAAAGCTTGGTCAAGATTTAACACATTAACTTTGTAACACGAGTCTCATCAGAGCACTTTGCCTATATACAACAGGTTAATGGCATTAAGATATCTAATAGGCCAATATGATAATTATTAGATCATATGAGATTCATCCCCATAGAATGTCATACTTTTAAACTGTATTCAAGTGTCTCTCTACTCAATTGCTTATCCTCTATTTTTCAAGTGGTATAAATCTATGAGAAACCATGTGACTGAGTTAAACCTCAAAACGCTGAACAGATTTCCGTATAGTCAATTGCAATACTAATTTACTTCTGATTTCTTCTTTAATTAGTAGCAAGAGAAGAACAGTTAACTACAAAATCCTCTCTTTGAAGAGCAAGAAAAACTGGGCATTTAATAGTGAATCAGCCTTCTGAGGAGTTTACAACTTTAATCTGAATCCAATTCCCCATTTAGTCTTTACAATGATGGAAATTCTCCCCGCCTTCCCTCAATATCAAAAGCAAAGCAAAATACTTCCCACATGATCATGAATGATGGTTTACCTTCTCACAGGTTTATTGCTTTGTACTGGAATAGAGGGAACAGAACTGATTGCAATAATGCAAAATATTCCTACACTTGAAGTGGGTGTATAAATGTATACTGTAAATTTCCAGTAGACACACAAATATGGATTTCCTTTAACATCCTATTTCAAACCTATGCAGATTTACTAGGCTAAGGCAGTAACAGATTATATCATAAACATCTACATGTACACACACAGGATAATAGATTGGAAGGATGGAATTCAAACGAGGCTCTGGTGGCTTCATAAACTGTTAGTGTGCTGCTTAAGAAGCCAAGGAACCACAGAGGCCAGGAGGAAATGCACTCTTCGATGTATGACGGGTTAGTGGGAGGCAAAGGACAGAAATAAGAATGCGTTCAACATCCTCATTTGTCAGTTTTTGAGAAATGCTTCTGCAATCCCAGGCCTCATTATGCCATCCAGATGTACTGATGAATACCAATGACCTTTCATTACCTCCTGAGCTACTTCTCTCTCTTGGGGTATGTCTAAACAGCCCACAGGAGTGAGCCTGCCAGCCCAGGTCAGCAGATTGGGGCTAGCGGGGCTCACACTAGCACTCTAAAAAATAGCTGAGTAGACAGCGCTTTGGAATTGAGGCTCAGGCTCTGATACCCACCCTTCTTCCTAGGCTTCAAGTCCTGTCTACACAGACATCTTTGGTTAGCGGGACTCGCTCTCTAAAAGCGATCGATTCGGGCTAGGAGGCTCACGGCCGCTGGCTGTGCACAGTGTCTAGGTGAAAACATATGGGGAGGGTGCTGAAGGACTTTAGAACCATGGTCCTGGAGTACACAGGGGATAATAAGCAGTCAAGGAAGCTGAGAAGTTGATCCACTGAAGACCCTGTACCAGGCCAGCATGTCAGCAGTTACGACTGGAGGCCAAGGCTGTTAGAAAGAGCAGAGAGACTGGCAAGAAAGGGGTGGGGGAAAGTGGACAATGTGGGGAAGAGACTTCATATGGGGAAAATGAGGCAGAAGGAGGAGGGAGGGGACACTGAATGTGTAACAGTGGAAGAGAAAAATGAGAACATGGTATGAAGTTAAAGGCATGAAAGAAGAGAACAAGAGGAGAGCAAAAATTGAAAGAGGCAATAAAGCTCTCTAACGATAGATTTCAGTATATTCATGGTTCTAGAGGTTATTCATTTCTCCAGTAGAATATGGGAACCAACACAGGTGAAAGGGAGACTGCAGGGCAACCAAAACAGTGCTCCTCCCCCGTAAGTCTCAGGGATTACAATCCCAAAAGAAATTCTAAGGCTTACTGCAGGTTTACTCCAGGGAATTCTGCACCACAAAATTATAAATTCTGCACACATTTTGACAAAATTTGAAGAATTTTAAACTAACACTATATAATCATGCCAGTTTCAATTGTTTTGGTAACAGTACACACACAATACTTCCCCAGGAGTAGAGTGTATGATGTCCCCTCCCCTACAAAGCCCAGCTGCGGGGCCAGACACTCACACCCGCTATCCCCCAGAGGCGAGCTGTACCCTCTCATCCACCAGGCCCAGACACTCACAGCCCTTTCCCCCTAGAATCCAGCCATGGCTCCAACACTCACATCTTCTACCCCACAGAGGCCAGGGATAGATTAAATTAGATAGAGAGAACTAAATCCAAGCTTGCAAACTTTCTGCCCAGGTGGGAAGAGCAGAGCCCCTCCCCAATCTTTCAGATGCAGGAGTAAGTGAGAGGGAACAGAGAAAGCATGCCTTAACATTAACAAGAGATAAAAAAAACTTTGTATTCCAATTAACTGAAAACCAAAACAATCTCGTTTCTCCCTTCCCAGAAAGATTCTCAGGCCTGTAAATCTTTGGAATGCCTCATTCAGTCAAGTCGTATGAGAACATACTTCCACATCGATAGCACATTTTGCAAACATTTTTGTGGGTACGTGCATCTGTCCTGAATGCTGGTGCTGCAGACAAGTGTGCACGTTGAGAGAGAGTTTCTTCTAAGGGCTGATGTGGCTATTTATTCCCAAACACATGATCCACAGCTTCAAGCATTTAACTACATGAAAGGGAATATTATTTTTAAATTTATCCTTATTTGTGGGTGTGCACTATTTTGTATATTCTGCCAACACAGTGCCACAGGGGCAAGTGTTCTATCTGAAAAGTAACCGGATTTTGAACATCTATGAATAAGCAAAATAATTCAGGTCACCCCAACCACACCTGTACAATCCTTAGAACATTCTTTGTCTAGAGTCTACAGGGAGTGCGATCTACTCCAAACCAATATTACTGCACCTTAGAGCCCTAGCCATGGAGAGAACTCCACCATGCTGGGCATTGGACAGACATAAGACAACAGTTCCTACCCTAAAAAACTTACAAAGAGGGCTCAGAAACAGATCACAGCCCTGAGAAAGAGACGCGGCGCCAGAGCAGGTTGAGAAAGAGACCCAGGTATCCGAAAGCTTTACTAGATTGTTGAAAGCAAAAAAATGTGCCTCAGGATGCCAGGCAGATCACTGTGCTGTGGATCAAATCCCTCCAGTTAAAGAGCTACCACCCAATCTGGTTGCTGACTGCCCTACAGAAACTGTATTACCTACTTTCTACAGAACAGCCATGGTCTGTTCTGGTGCCAAGGAGACAGTGGACTGATGCAGAAAATGGCGACAAGGGAGAAGAAAGACTGGAAACCACTGCTGGAGCAGGAACAGCTCGCAGAGTTGAAGCAACTGCCAGGTACAACAAAAGACCAGATGATACCAGCCTTGAAGCTATGGTCTCAAGAGAGCATGTAAATACTACATGGATTAATCCTTCAAGGTGAGGATGGTGCTCAGTCAGGGCAGGGTGATCTCTTTAACCTTAGTTAAGAGACCCCTTAGTGTAGATCTACACTGCAGGTGGGAACACGCCTCCGAGCACAGACAGATGTTAGCTCTGCTTGATCTAGTACACTACAAACAGCAGTGTGAACCTTGCAGCAAGGGCGGCGGCTCTGGCTAGCCACCCAAGTTCAGGCTTGCACTGCATCGCCCGCACTGCTATTTTTAGTGCACTGGCTTGAGAAGAGCTAATGTGAGTTGGTTTACCCAGGATGGTCCCAGCTGCAGTGTAAACATGGCCCTTA
This sequence comes from Dermatemys mawii, assembly GCA_007922305.1. NCBI lineage: Eukaryota > Metazoa > Chordata > Testudines > Dermatemydidae > Dermatemys > Dermatemys mawii. The sequence goes on from ML677360.1 coordinate 28,973,294, forward strand.
ATGTCTACTCCTAAGTTAAGGTTCTCTGCGGCCAGCTTCAGGTGCCTACACTGCCTGCTCTGGTCAGCGGCTGGAGTGCTCAGTCCTACTTCAAACAGGACATCACAGAGGAGAACGTCACCCCAGTCACATTAGGCCTGGATTGCCAGGCATGCTGTGTGTATATTGCCAGACCTCTGAACCCAGTCCTTGGCAAGTCTGGTCTTTGACAAGTCTTAAAAATAAAAATCTATTAACAACAGTGACTAACTCCAAATAAATGTCCAAACTGCACTTGAAAAAAGTTAGATAAACAAAAAGGAGAATGTTCCATTTGGAGAAACACCAAAGATTCAGAGACTTCAACAGGCAGAAGAGAAAGAAGAGCCGAAGAGGGACTGTTTTCTCCATTCAGAGATGGGCATAAGCAGTGGCACACAAACCCTCTTAAGGAGAGCGGTGTCAGCTATTCCAAATTCAACTGCACAGGCAACCCACCGTGGAGAACTTTGGAAACGGCTTTTAAGAAGCATATGATAGTCTTAAATTAGCCCCCCTACCAAGGCGTGCTTTGAAAATACAGCCTGAAGGTTACTGCCTAAAGTCCTTCTATCCCAAAACACCTACAACTCTTGAAATGTGCTTAAAAGAAACTGCTGCTTTCTGCGGTCCCAGCGCACACTCTGTGCACACAGCTGACTGCCACTGCTGCACACCAGGGGTTCATTAAGACTGACACCATTTGGCTGTTTGCCTTTTATGGTCAAAGTAATGAGAACTGACTCAATATTTGCTGTAGCTGGGCTTGGAGGATGATGTTGGAAAAAACTGGCAGTGTGTATCATGAGTGCCCTTCCTAATCAATGTTCACTTTCAAAATACAAGTTAGAATTTTAACTCCTCAGGGGCAAAACAAGTCCAGAATCAAAATTTAATGCCATTGAACAGTGTGATCCAACAGGAAAATACTCAGGTAAGAGAAAATGTTTGACCATTAAATTGACAAGACAGGCAAGTCAGAGTGACGGCTATTATAAAGAGAGATCACTTGATCATTACCTGTTGGGTTCACTCACTCCAGGGCACCTGGCATTGGCCACTGTCAGTAGACAGGATACTGGGCTGGATGGACCTTTGGTCTGACCCAGTATGGCTATGCTTTTGTTCCTGATCTTAACTCACTCTACTGTGCTATAGCATAGGGAATTGCAAACTTTTTCATAGCTTGAACTTCATTTTAGCATAGAGATTATAAATTGGGTCAGCCGTTGCCAGTGTAGTTATACAAGATCCCTGTATTCAATTACAACAGTTGCTTAGCTGTTACCACTCAAAGATCTTGGAGTCATTGCGGATAGATCTCTGAAAAAACATCCACTCAGTGTGCAGCAGCAGTCAAAAAGGCAAACAGAATGCTGGGAATCATTAAGAAAGGGAGAGATAATAAGAGAAAATATACTGCTGCTATATACATGGTATGCCCATATCTGGAATACTGCATGTAGATGTGGTTGCCCCACATTGAAAAAAAAATACTTAGAATTGGAAAAGGTTCAGAAAAGGACAACAAAAATGATTAGGGGTATGAACAGCCGCCATATGAGGAGAGATTAAAAAGGCTAGGACTTTTCAGCTTGGAAAAGATACGACTAAGCGGAGGGGGGGGCGGGAGAATATAGAGATCTATAAAATCATGACTAATGGTGAGAAAGTAAAGAAGAAGAAGTGTTACTTACTCTCTCACATAAGAGAAGAACTAGGGGCCACCAAATGAAATTAATAGGCAGCAGTTTTAACACACACAAAAGGAAGTATATCTTCACACAACAGAACCTGTGGAACTCTTTGCCAGAGGATGTTGTGAAGGCCAGATGATAATGGGGGTTCAAAAGAGAATTTAATAAATTTCCTGGAGGATAGGTCCATCAATGGCTATTAGTCAGGATGGGCAGGAACAGTGTTCCTAGCCTCTGCTTGCCAGAAGCTGGGAATGAGCAACAGGGGATGGATCACTTGATTATCTGTTCTGTTCATTCTCTCTGGTGCACGTGGCATTGGCCACTGTCAGAAGACAGGATACTAGGCTGGATGGACCTTTGGTCTGACACAGTACGGCCGTTCTTACGCTTATAAAAGCGGATGTTTATTTTAGCTTTAAACATAATTTAGTAGGTGAACTGGAGAAGGAGCTAAGTCTCTCCAGATACTCATTTAAAGTACCTCTGTTGTTGCAGGTCATATCTACAAACACGCTCTGCTTGACATTGTTGATTAAAGGACATATATTACGCATAGTGATGGAAATGGAAAGTTTCAGAATTAAAGGGATCCGCAGGTTTAAATGGCACTGACCCTTCAGCTTGTATTGAATGCCTGAAAGAAGAGTTTTTTTTAAAAAAATTCCAGCATTCCCTCCTCCTACCACCAGTTTGTTTCGCTCCTCTGAAGTCACACCAGACGGCCGAGAATTCAGTGTTCTGTAACATCACAGCTCCCACTAACCCACACCAGGGTTAATTCTCTCTTTTTTAAAATAAGCCTTAGAAAGAGAAGTTGCCCTGTTGTGCATATCTTGACCAGGCTTTCATGTACAGGAAATCAGAACAGTGGGTAATTTTTATCAACATTATGCACTCTACAGTGCAAGGATGAACCGAGGGCAGTTGCAGTCAGAGCTGTGGATATCATCTATTTTGTTAGTTATCAAATCAGATCCTTGGAAATGTACATTAAAAATTACATTATTATTGTATAAAGGAAGGTAGAAAGCCTCAATTTTTAAAACATGAACCATTGGCTCAAGAGTAATGCTTTGAAAAGCTTAGAAACTTGTATAAATACCCTACTATTTAGAACAGTTTGGCTTAAGCTTTTTATGTTTTCATTTTAACAGGCTGATTAAAATCATGTAAATATGCATCAGGGATTCTCAAAATGTGCCATATTTACAAAGCAGTCCAATCAATCATGTCTTGGTTATTCCAGCTTGCCATTCAAGTTTGCTTCTAACAAGCTTTTAGAAAGTGGACTCATTAAAATGCAAGTCACAAAGTGACAGTCAGAGACATTGGTCCTATAGAACAAAACCAATGTGATGTTTTGTTGAACAACAGGTACTGCAACTGATCAATAGCTATTTAAACAATCACACATTTATTAGCTAAACCAGGCCTGCACAACATGCGGCCCGGGGCCACATACGCAGGGAGTGAGTAGGGGCGGGGCAAGCCACGTGGTGCAGTGGGAGGAAAGCTTATGTGGGCAGGGCAAGGGTGGGTCTTTTCAGCCCACAGCTGGGCTTTTTGCAGTAATATGGCCCTCGTTGCTTTCTGAGTTGTGCAGGCCTGAGCTAAACCCTCCCTTAAATGTTTCTATAGCTTTTCAAAAAGACAAAACACACTGAAGTATACGACCATAACATTTTCCACTAGCAACCTGTTATTCGTTAGTGTGGATTATTAATAGGTACAGTTGCAAGAGGGGTAACTAGCTGGACTCAACACTCTGAGCATACACCTTCTTATTAATTACAAAGAATAGCTCCTAGAGCTTAATCCTGGCTATTCTGTGCTCAACATCAATCTCTTTCAGGATAACTTCACAGCTGAGGACCATCCCTTTGGATACAGCATTCATTCCCTTTTGAAATCCAGCCATTGAACTATTCCCTGCCTTTAAAACAGCTGAAGATTTTCCAGTTTTGAGGTGTTTGGTATTATCACTGCCTTCCCTTTCCTCTCCCCCACAATTTCCCCCACACTTTTGTGCCAGTCATTGTTCAAGAGTGGGCATATCAGCACGCGAAATAAACTTACTAACAGTGAAACAAGGGTGGAGGAAGAGTTACTATAATACTCAGCTTACTATAAAGCAGACTGTAAGAGAACCTGACTGCAAACAAAAGAGACAAGTTAGCCTAACAAGGAAACATCTCAACCCCAGTAATAAAAAAAAAAAAAAAAAAAAAAAAAAAAAAAAGTTACTTGGTCCAAATAAAGGAGGCCTGCGCATGTGTACAAATCAAGCAGGAAAAGAACAAGAAACTAAATATTTAGTGTGCATAATTTATATTTATTTTTCATCCAAACTTAGCTGAGCAGCAGGTGAGATGTTAGATACACTTAGGTCATGATCCAGAGACCAACAGAGTAACTTGAAAGACTCCCATTAACTTCAGGGGGCTTTGAATCAAACCCTAAAAGTTTTCTCCCTTGAAAAGCAGCTCCTCTGGAGTTGCTACAAACAAAGAAGTTTAAGAGGTGACCTTCCCCACTTTGAGGTCCTATTTCTGATCTCATGATTCCAAAGATCACATGGAGCAGAGGGGGCATGCAAACCCAGTGTAAAGTAGTAAGGAACAGAGTACTCTCAGATACATTGTGGGTGAAGTCTGACACCAAGTTAACATTTGAATAGATAGGTTATTTTGAGGATTTCTTTAAAAAGGCCATGCAATTTCCCCCATGCAGAAAGGTCGATAATACAGCAAACTAGCCTGCCTCTGTCAGATTCTGTGCTTTTCGGTGAAACAGAAGAATTCATATCAAAACACCCCCACTCCCCACCCCAAAAATATAGTATCATGCAGCAAAGCTGTCTCTCAAGTGGGTTCTCTCACTTCCCACTGTTTTCTGAGCAGAACAAGCATCTCTGAGTAGATATTCTCTATAGTCTAATCTGGGGAGAGCAGACAGAACCCAGGAACCAAATTTCCCTCTCTCATTTCATAGCAGCAAGAGAGCAACAAACTTGACTTTGTGGACAAGTTTATCTCAAAGAAACAATAAGCTATTCAAAACCTGAAGGGTAATGGTAGTTCCTTTCAGAGCTAAAACTTATATTTGGCAGATCAGGCCTGCTGACAGGTTGGCTTTTTCCTTCCGCCACTCTTTAAATAAGATACAGCTTCTTTCGCTCACAGCATCATTCACTTCAATTTACTAAGTGTGGTGTTGCTGCTTTTGGCAGCACTTCATGCTCCATGAACGCCTCCTCTTGCTCACCTTTCACTAGGGTGCCAAGTTAAGAAACCGTCCAGTGTAGCACTATTTACACCCCTGACTGTATCATTCCTACACCCTGTGACATTCCGTGCTCCATGCAGATAGATTCCACATGGCATTGATCTCTCTAAAGCCACACAGTACTACTGGACCAGAACATTATTCAATTTGACTGTGTTGTGTGCAGAGTTTCTCCCCATGCTAACCACACCTCCTCTGATGCATAAAGTTCAAACCAAGCACACTTCCAGTCATGTGTTCACCTTTGTTCAAATATTCTCTAGATAATTTGTTTTTTTTTAACTATTACTATTTCACTTAACATTTATATTGCAGGAGTGCCTAGAAGTGTCCCATTGTGCTGAACACTGTATAAGAGGCACATAGTCATGGGTTACATGTGCTCTACAGCACAACATTCTGCTGCAAACATTACTTGATTGTATTCCCAGCCACCTCCAATAGCTCATATAGTTTGAAATACTCATTGATGTACAGTTAGTCAATGATTGATTTCTTCACTGCATTCTCCAGACATCCCACTTCTATGGCAGCAACTACTGTATTATCTTGATAGTCCAGCTCAGAGATGTCTTACTCCACTCAGCGTGTGCCAGAGACAGATAGAACTTGTAGTCTGCTTCAGTGGTTCCGCAGGACTCACCTAGTGCTCTAGTCAGCAGACAGCCCAGCTATCTATGCCTATGCACTTCTTGGATGTGAACAGGGCTCTATGTGAACAGGGCTCTTGCTCTATAGAACGGTGAAGAGAGCATGTACTCTAACTCAAATAATTCCCCATTGTGGTGAACGTGGCAGCTACAGGTAAGTTCATGCAGGGCATGGGTAGAGTGGGAAAATAGCAAATTTTATGGCCACACAATCATGGAGTCCATGGAACATTAAGCGAGATGACTGGGGCAGTTCACACACTGAACTATTTTTTGAGGCTCTTGGCAGACTCAAACAGCTATTGGCTTATACTCAGGTCACACAGTCAAAAGTTATCTTCGTTAACTGTAAGGTCACAAAACTTTTAATAGAAAGCAGAGCTAATGGAACTCAATGTTCAGTAAAAGGTGAATCCTGCAGAAAATTTCTTGAATGCAGAATCATGAATATACAGAGGCCTGGACATAAAAAGCAACACTCTGTTGCAAAGAGCATACAAAAAAAAAAAAAAAAAAAGCATATGGAGATCACAAATGGAAAGCAAAGAAGAGGGAACAGCTCATAGAATTAACTATAAACCAACGTTATAGCTGTGAACACAATTCTCCCCTCCCCTAAGTTAGACTGACTTTTCTTGCATAAGAGACTCTTCTGCTGTTTTCCTCCACCTAGTCCTGATCTACTGCAGATATCACATACTTTAGGTATCCATTCTTCCTTAGGATCAGAGATATTCTGGTAGTACTTTCACTTACGTGGCTCCATCTATTCAGCTACATTCATTTTACAATCACCTGGCAACTTGAACATGGAGGCGGCCTCCTCCATTGAATATCTTCCATATAGTCCTCAGTGTCCAGCTTTATACAGCATAACTGATTTGCTGGTATTCAGCCTTAGATAGCTATTGTTATTTATTTCCACAGGCACAGTGTACTCTTGACTTCACAGTAGCTAGCCTGTTATCTTAATGTTCAGACACAAAATCACATACATTTAACTTTGCAGGTTCTGGACCAGTTTTTATTCTCAATATGCTTTTATTTTATCAGCATTTCAATGGGATCTTAGTGGTCAAAAAAGATCAGTACCAAAGATAAGGAACTTAGATTTGAGTAATCTATTCATCAGCATTAGGAAGCCACCTTCTCCAATAAGAATGTTTATACATGCTACGGTATTGAAATGTTGATTCTTGTGTCTATTACTTAAATTAATAGATTTTATTTTCTGAAGGGGCCATTACAATATTGTAACCTGACCTCCTGCGTAAAACAGACCATAGAATTTCACCCCATAATTCCTGCATCAAGTCCATACGTTCTGGCTGAGCTAGAGCATCTCTTTTCAGAGAGGAATCCAAAACTCCAGGTGATGGCGAACCCACCCCATCCCTTGGTAAATTGTTCCAATGGTACCCTCAAATATTTGAGCTTAGTTTCCAGTCTACATTTGTATAGCTTCTAGCCAATGGATCTTGTTAAACCTTTCCTAAATTAAAAAGAGAGAGTCTTTTACTACTAGAAGCCTTCTCCCCATGTACATAGAAACTGATCGAGTCCCCTCTTATTTTTTGGTAAGCTACACAGTTTTAAGAAACAGTCACTCGCTGTAAGGCGAAGTGGGTGAGGTAATAGCTTTTATTGGACCAATTTCTGTTGGCAGGTTTTTCAGATCATGAATCTTTTTGTAGCTCTATGAAGCATTTCCAATTTTTCAACATCCTTTTGGAAGCATTGACAACGGAACTGAACACAGCGTTCTATTAACGGCCTCACCAATGCTGAAGACAGAAGTAATACCACCTCCCTACCTCTATTTGATATTTCCATTTCCACCTCCAAGACCCTCACTAACTCTCTTCACTGAAGCATTGAACTGGGAGCTACTATTCAGCTGATTATCCAACCATGACCCCCAATTCCTTTTCAGAGTTACTGTTCAAGAGACAGTCCCACAGCAGGTGGGGCCTACATTCTTGCCCACTAGATGTCTGACCCTCATGTCTTTTCTCTCAGGCTCAACATCCAGTAATAACTTCCCCCTCAAACCATCAGTTTGTGGGTTTTTTAGTACTATAGCAGCATTTAAACTCACTCATGCAAATCTTTGCCACTGCTCACTCATGAATTGTAGTCCACCTGTCCAACCTCATCTTTTCTAATACATCATCTCTTGATGAAAGGATTGTGCGTGACCAAGGACAGCAAGAGCTTTTGGCACTCTGGACTTATTTCAAAAATCTCTTCAGTAATAGCCTACGATGAGTAAATACTCCCACTGAATGCAAATAATGTTTATTTGTAGAATTTGCCATGGTTGATGAAAGGCAGTAGTATTGGACTATTTAAATTAAATAAGAACTTCAGTGTTTAGACAGCAATAGCTCCCTTCCCTGACACAGGGCTTAGCTATTTTTTTACTCTCTCAGATAAAAAGTTCTGTGTGCGCAACCCCAGTACCTTGAAGATCCAGGATGATTGACAGGTTTTGATCAGAGAGACACTGGCACTTCTCGTGACTCAGCAGAATGAAATCCTGGTTCATATTACCAACAAGGAGCCTACTCTCTCCTCTCGTTCTCTTGGACCAGAAAAGCTAATGAAAACACAGTCCACCCTGAATCAGAATTTTGCTTTTAAATGCATCTCAGCTAAAAGCAAGGCTGCTTTTTTTTTTTTTTGTAAAAATGTACAGCTAGCAATTCAAAATGTTTGGAAAAAGGTCATGATGGAGCATAACATGTCATGGAGAAGTATTAGGAACAGGGTGGATAAAAAAAATCAATGTTAATTTAAATCGGAGTATTTACATGTTGCTAGTTCTTTACTTTCTTCTTATTTTACAGACTTAAATTGCTAGAGTGAATGGTTTGTCCTTGTTTCTTTAATATCTTAACTGTTAAATGTCAAATTTTTCTGCTAAGGGATTACGCACTTAAAACGCTCATCTATGCTGAACGAGATAAATCCGGGGTCTCATTAACATTGTTACTGTGAGAACACCAGAAAAATCAAACACACAAAACTGATAAGCAAATACCCTGGACTACATTTGCAACCAACAGAATCTTCCAACACATTAAATTTCCACAAGTCAGGAAAGCTGAAATGCTTGTCGGCTATACCCCAAAGGGTTTGCAGTACAATTTCAACGTAACTTGTGCTTCTATGTCATTTAGCTGCTTTTGAAAATTCCATACTTGGGTGCTTAATTTAAGACTTTGGGTTTTTTAAAGTTTTGGCCTGGGGATATACTGTGAGAGTATGCTGGAAGTCTTTCATTGTCAGTTCAGAACAGTCGTCTCATTAACAGAGATTTCATGCCATTAAGAGACATTTTTAATAAAATACAGGTTTAGTCCTTAATGCAATCAAACACTTTTGCATATGCTAAAGTCAAGGATATGACTACTCCCACTGAAGTCAATGGGACTATTTATGTGAATTAAATTGTGTATCTGCTTAACTGCTTGAAAGATCAGTGCCTGAAATTTCATTATTTTGGCATATAGCAGTTTGCTAACTTTTACACAGGAGACCTTACCAGAAATGTCATTTCAAAACACAAACCCAACAGCATTTATAATTTAGTTCATTATAAACTTTAGATTAAAGTTGCTATAGCATAAGTTTCCAAATTAGTTTTGACACCTCAAGCTGATTCAAATCTAGGATTTTTAAAATGCATACTGAAGCATTCTGCTTTTTATCACAGGTGCCATTAAAGCAGTTAAGAGATGCGAAAGGCTCAAAATCCTCTTCCTGCAGAAATGAGCTGGAGTTTTATCACTGACTTCAGTGAAAAAATGAATCTGACCCAAGGTTTTCATTGGCATTTTCAGTAAATAAAGTAACCGATGCCAGAAAGCCATTTTTATTGCTTCTTTTGTACTCATGATATCTAAAGTGCATTATAATGAACCAACTATAGGAAAATCATCATAAACTCAACTCTCAAATCAGTTTCCGGAGATTAAATAAATTTGCTAGATGGATAGTTAAAGCCTAACAATCTTTAGATTTTTTAATGCAAGAGTCCTAAATCTTCCAGCTGATTTTAACTCTGGATGGATAATATAAAGTATATACTCAAATTATTATGTACAGACATAGGATGAAAACCCATGGCCAAAACAGGAGTACAAGTTAAAGAGCACTGCCTAACATTCCAGGAGAGAAGACTGGCTGTGATGGAAAGGAGGCACACAAAGGGTTGAACTACTCTGCAATCGTCTCCTTCTAGAAGGAGGATGTCCTCTAACTCATGTCCCACCCAACAGCAGCTGCTCATAATAATCAGCATTCAACAGTGTGGAGGAAGCCCATAATGTGTCACCAAAGGGCAGTTCAACAGATGGCAGAGTGACATACAACCAGAATAATTAATTAAACTGCCATACTAGTCCCACGACAGTGTGCTGAAAACACTGCCTCAGTGAAAGAACATTTCAGATCAATGACCGTCTGCTGTTCCCCATGTACTCACTTTAGGGCTTCTGGTCACTGCTGAGTTCCAGTGTGAACAGTTTTATTTTTACAGCAGTTTCTTGCCCTCCAAGTTCAAGCTGACTATGGCATGAAGTCTGAGTTGTCATCTTTCTATATCACTACTACCTGTTCCTTCATAAAAGCACTGCACGTAAATGCAATTAAGAGCACTACCATTTTTTGGTTAAGCAGGGCTGGCAGTAGTAAAAAGCCACACACACACACACACACACACTGACAGGTCATCTCTGCAAACAGAACTTTCAAGCCAGACAAGCAGCAACTAACTACAGACAAAATATACAAAAAGCATCAGTTACTTGCAGGAAGGGGTAACATGGACACGATTTATTTTTGAGGATAGGGATTTCATTCAAGAACAAACCCTGACATGAACCTGGACTAATCAAAAATGTCTGATGATAAAACACTCTCTCTCAAAAAATAGATTTAGGTTCTAGAGCTTCCTTCTCCATCTACTGTTGAGCTGGACATCTGAGTTCATCACTTCAGGTTTGGTCTGGTTTTTCTCTCTCTATAAATAAAACTATTTCCTCAGGCCTGTTTTCTTCCAGCAGCAGAGTGCTCCAGGGAGAACTAAATTGCTACATTACCTTACATCATTCACATTTAAGAGAAAAAACATTTAAGTTTGAAGGCAAGCATGTGTGTTTGGTAGGAGGATAAGGTTTCAGCATTGTTCTGAGCAGTACTCACTTCTAATTTTTTCTCTTTCTCGGTCAATACGTCCTTCTGGATCTGGGTGTACTCAATCAGCATGCGTGCCAGCTGGCGTCGGTCTTCCAACTCAGCTGCCAGCCGTCCATTATACTCTGCTAGTAACAAACATGCTTCATCCACCGTTTTCGAAAGACGTTCTGCTGCCTCTTTGTCTATGTGAAAAGGTAGTAAAAAAAATTTACATGGACTCAGTTAAAAACCTTTTATGCTTTGAAAAAAGGCTCTAATCCAACCACCACATGCACAACAACATCTTATTCACAAGAGTTATCCAGGGGTTACAAGGAAATGAGTCGTAATCAAGAGATTTAACGGGCACCCCAAAATTGCTAGGACTCTAACAACCTGAAAATGGAAAATTTTAAAAACAATATAATAGTGAGATCTGATCTACACTTAAACTAGTTCAACCTAGCTACACCACTCAGGGATACAAAATAATTCTTACCCTGAGTGCCATGGTTAGGTTGACCTAATCCCCAGCATAGATGTAGCTAGGTTGAAATTTATTTATTTAATTTTTTTTGTCACTATGCTACGGCCTCCTGGAGAGGAGGATTAACTACACGGATGGGAAAAACCCCTTCTATTGCTGAAGGAAGCATTTAAACTACAGAGCCATAGTGGTACAGCTGCAGCGCCAGAGCTTTGCCACTGTTGAAATTGTGCTAACACTCCCTTTAAAAGATCCACACAAAAACTTCTATGAGCTGTTAATTATACCAGAATATTTGCTTACATTAACAGAATGTGTTCTGTCACATCATGGGGCCCTAGCGTTTATGCAAGATGTGCACTGTATGATGGATTTTATGCCTGTGAGTATTTATCAACACACAGAACACAAGCTTGCACATAAATACACCCCTGTCCTTCTCACAGCTGGACATGATGAGCACACACTACAAATTTTAAAATTAAAAGTTAGGAATACTTGCAAAAACAAGAGTCAAATTCAGTTAATGTTTGCATGTGCTCCCAGGTCCTTAAGCAAATATTTTTCAAACATGGGTGCATACATTTATATGCACCCAAATAAAAGTGGTCAGCAGACATGAGCACCCATTTCCTATTGTAGTCAAAGGGAGCTGCAGGTACTCAACTTGGGGGGGGAGGGTGTGTGTGTGTAAGAGATCAGGCCACAATATATTTTTAATACTTAACTTTCAGCCCTTGAGTTTGAATATTCTGGCTCTAGTTTCTTTTCAGAACTATAAAATATAAAACTATAAAATCTGTCAAAAGTTGGTTGAGGAAAAGGACAGTGAATACACGCTCTCCAAGTATAAAAATCCTTGTAAACACATTTTGGTTTGGGCCCAATGAATGGAAGGAGAGATGCAAGTTTCGCCTCCAACCACATGCCAGAAGATTTTTACCTGCTAACTGTTCGGGAGCTATAAAGCTAGCATGCATAAAGGGCATGAGGTGCATCCATCCTACTCATTATAGTAACTTGAAAGTCAAATCCCTCTACGCTCATTTTCATTCATCTTCTAGCTTCTTACCTGTAATTTTCTCCAGCAGTGACACATCTTGAACTTCCTGTGGCAGTGAGGCAATTTTCTGCCGCACTGTGGCATCTCCTGATGCTGCATTTTCCAGGTCCTGCAGGGCTTTGATCAAGTCCTCAGTCTGCAGGATGGAAAGACAAAAAACAGACAGTTTTTAAATGGAGTAGCAGGTAACCGCTGCACTGCCAAGTTCTAAACAGGACTACTGCTAAGCCATTTTCTCTTGCTATTGTCATTGCACTACAGGCTGAGATCACTTACCTTTTAAGGCGCTCTTTAGTGTCCTACTTTCTCCTTACACTCAGTACTGCAGCAAGTAGCTGTACATAGTATCCACGAAACTCTAAAATAGCCAAAAACTATTGACTTTTACATAAGTAAAATACAATTATCTTAACTGGGACATTGCAGTGGACATTCATCCCAATTAAGAGAAGAGGACATTTGAAAACAAGGCTGAAAAGATGAACACTATGCAGACTGGAGGAATAAAAATATTCCTTACATATCACTTCTGCATTTGGTCTATATCTCTCCATCTCAATATTTTGCCTTTGGAGGATTGTTTTTATTTTGCCTTGACCAAGAGGTAAATTTACATGTAAATTTATTCAACTGTATACATGCACTGTGGGATAATGTGGAGAGGGCATATTTTATAAATCCAAAAGATTAAATAAACCAGACTTTCTGAACATCTAGTTAAGCACCACATACTCACTTGGCCTCACCTAAAAAGCATCCCTTTTAAAGCAGACTTTAAAGCTATTGCCATTTCTTCACTAGCTCAACAGATTCTTTAGGAATATAATTGCAGTATAATTAACTGATATTGTACTCCATTAATTCCGTTCTACCAGTTTTATTTAGTTCTTTGCAATAAAACTGGATGACTAGGCAACAAAATGGCAGATGAAATTAAATATTGATAAAGGCAAAATAATGCACATTGTGTTTTCCAATCCCAATTATACATACAAAATGATGAAGTTTAAATTAGCTGTTCCCACTCAAGAAAGATCTTGCAGTCGTGGATATTTCTCTGAAAACATCCACTCAATGTGTAGCAGCAGCCAAAATAGCTAACAATGTTGGGAATCATGAAGAAAGGGCTAGATAAGACAGAGAATATTATATTGTCTCTATATAAATCCATGGCATGCCCACATTTTGAATACCGCGTCCAGATGTGGTTGCCCCATCTCAAAAAAGATATTGGCCTTGGGAACAGCTTCTGTATGAGGAGAGACGAGTAAGACTTGGTAAAGAGATGACTCAGGGACAATATGATAGAGGTCTAGAAAATTGTGATGGGGTGGAGAAAGTAAGTACGTGTTATTTACTCCTTCTCATAACACAAGAACTAGGGGTCATCAAATGAAATTAATAGGCAGCAGGTTTAAAAACAAATGGAAATATGTCTTCACAACATCCTCTGGCAAAGAGTTCCACAGGTTGACTGTGTGTTGCGTGAAGGCCAAGATGATAACACAGTTCAAAAGAGAATTAGGCAAGTTCATGGAGGATAGGTCCATCAATGGCTATTAGCCAGGATGGTGGGGAGAGTGTCCCTGGCCTCTGTTTGCCAGAAGCTAGGAATGGGTGATGAGGATGGATCACTTGATGATTACCTGTTCTGTTCATTCCCTCTCGGGCACCCAGCTTTGGCCACGGTCAGCAGACAGGATACTGGGCTTGATGGACCTTTGGTCTGACCCAGCATGGCCGGTCTGATGTTAACAATCAGCAAATGGAACGGCCACCAAGAAAGATTCACCAGTGCAACTGAACACACCCACATTGCTTTTACTAACCTAGTCAAAAGGAGAATCTGGGTGATAGGAGCATTAATAGGAGCCCAAAGAAAGGGAGACACACATTAAGCAGGAAAACCACAAATATTCAGTTTTATTGTGTTTTAAAAAGCACTCAAGGATTTGATGATTTTGCTGGCATTAGTTAGGCTAATATTGTAGTGTTGATTTTTGTCCTCTAGTTTCAGCATTTAATTTTTTAGGTACACATTTAAAACTTTCATTACAAAAATACACAAATTTCTTAAGAACACACCCTTTCAATGTTTATGCTGGTTTGAAGAACCAAAAGAGGTTCACTGTCTGCTTGACATACATACTTCCTCATAAGCTTACTAATGATTTCCAATAAGTGACAAATTAAACCTACGTTAAAACAAGCCAAAAGCTGTAAGCTATCTGCAGTAAAAGCTCTAATTTTCCCAGTTCATGTAATTTGGTAGTATTTACACCACCCATCTGACAGATTATTTAACTCTTCACCTTCCTTCTAATAGCCACAGATTTACCTAAGGCCAATTGTAGCCTTAAAGAGGAGAGTTTCGATTATACTGATAACATTGATAACATTTCTGTTATCTCCATGTCATTAACACTACACTCTAGCCAGTCTCAAACTAAGGTTCAAATCTTATCAACTGATTTTAGTTTCCAACTCCATATAAATCCATTTAATGCGGATCTTTCAGAGCTACAGGGTATACAAAACTTGCTGTTGGTTTCTTGCCAGGCTGTAGTCTACCTGAAGCCCAAATGAACATTTCTTGAGTCAATGTTCATGCACTGGATTTGACAGTTCATGAGTTGATATATCAAAGCTTTTATATATATCATCTTCTGTTTTTTCCTAATTAAAAAAAATGAAAAAACCCAGAACACACTGGCAGTAGTGCACAGGTCTTGGTTCAGTCTAGATTAAATCAGATCTATCAAGGTTTTTATTGTCAAGGATAACCTTTGACTAGCATGCACACCAGAATGCATCCTCTTGCCCACCACAAAATGGACAATCCAGTGGTTTAATAAAATTGTTCCATTACACATCGGCTTCCCAAGTGCAAATTGTATTTCTCCATTAATTATTTCACTTGTTAATGGCTCCACCTTGTGGCTGTACCTTTGTCAGAGGTCACCTTCACAATTTCTCAGATCCTCAGCCCTCCAAACATACCAGTAATGGCCCAGTGCTGGGGTCCTGGGGCGAGTAGCTCCCCGGGTAATCCTCATCTTCTTCCTCTTGTATCTGCTGAAACGTCCGCTTCAAAGACTTTTTCTCCTCTGTAACTGTAGAGGCACAGTCTCAACACAAGCCATTCAAGCCTGAAGCCATATGTGCATTCTTCAATAGAATCTTAACTATCTACATTTTCAAAAAAGTTACACCACATGCTTTCATGATCTCTATAGAGGATCAATCTACAATTTAATGTTCCTTACAGAGAACTAATCTATGTATCACTTTCAGAACGATCAGCAGCATAAGGGCAAAAGAACGCTCAATTACAGCAACTGGAGTTCTTTGAGATTATAGTGAAATCTAGGTGAACAAGAGCAGATGTACACACAAGCCTGGACAGCAGGGCCCCTTTGGGCTGTGCATTCACCCATATACTCTTATGTCCCCTATAAAGGATAAAGCACCCCAATCACCACTAATTTTTTCACAAATACAGAATATCCAGGCAAGAAAGGCAGGTCACAGCATCTGTACGGACAAAAGCACTTCAGAGAATTCCAGTTACTGAAAGTTAAGTAACCTCTTTCTTCAAGTATTTGTCTATGCACATCTATGTACATGAGTGACTAGCAGTTAGCACTTCTACTGCCCACCTTGAGGGGCTATCTAAATAACGACAGTAGGACAGCCCTTCGAAACTGCAAATCTGATCTAGAAGCTGTCACAATGGAGTAGTAATAGATAAACATATGTATCAAACTTCACATAGCTGCCCTACAAGTCTCAAATGGAGAGAGGGGTCACCTAAAGCAAGCTATTCATGTTGTCTGAGCCCAGCAGAGTGTGCCCTAACTCGAGAAGGAAGTAGTAGTTTATTTAATGGAGTAGAAAATCTTACTGCAATCTGTAACCCATTTAGATCTTTAACAGAAAACAGCCCACCCTTAAGACTTATCACAAAAGCACAAAGAGCCTGGATGCTTTACAAAATGGTTTTGTACTGGAAAGATAAGAGAATAGCCCTAAGAATGTCTAGTTTGTGGAGTTTAGTGCCAGCTGAAGGGTTTAAGGGAAAATATGTAAATTGATTAATATGAAAATCCAAAGCCACTTTCCATAAAAATTTTGGATATGGCCAGAGTCTGTCTTTATGAAAAGGAACTAATGGAGGACTTGACGTCGAAGTCTGAAATTTCACTTAGACCCTGAGCCAAGCTGATGCCATTTTAACAGAGAAGGGACATAGTACATATTACAACCTAGGTCCAAAGGGTGGGTACATCTAAGACAGGCGCACCTCAAGTCCCAGACAGGCATCTATGCATCACTGATGGAAAATGCATGAATTGGGCTCTTAAAAAAAATAAAATAAAAAAATCCAGATATCATTAGTGGGGGGGAAATTGACTAACCCTCAAGAGTTGAGTAATAGAGGGATATATTAGCCAGATGAAATGTATTAAAACTAAGCAATCATGTGTTTCAAACACAATTAGTCCAAGATAGATGGAACAGAAAACTCCACAGGCTGAAGACGTCTTTGAATGGGATCGCAGTGAGAAAATGTTTCCTCTTAACTTGGCATGTCCTTCTAAGAGAGGCCCTTCTGCTATTGATCAAAGCTACCATACAGCTGCTAAGCAGCTTTTGTCCACAGAAATTTGGCCAGGTAGCCTCCATGCTGTCAAATGCAAGAGTGCAGTACCAGGCCTTGGTTCTGATAAACAACATGGAGGATCTTTCAGAAGTTGAAGAGGTGACTTGATTGATAGATGTATCTGCTCAGAATACCAGTCCTGGCAAGTCCTTCTGAAGACTGAGAGTTAGCAGAATGGGACAAAGACATAAGCAAGTTATTTTCCCATTGAACCAGAAATACATCTTCCATAGACCCTGGTCTTAGGTCTCCTCATCAGCAAAACACTGGATGTTTTGTGTTCATGTTGGTAGCAAACAGGTTTATTGAGCAACATGCCACCTTAGGAATATTTTGTCTAGAACAGAGTCTTAACTCCCATTTATGAGTGAAGGAACTCTACTGCTTAGCTGATCTTTCACAGAGCTTTTAGGTTAATCTGATACAGAATGCATCAGTCCCACAGATGTGTTGCTTCCCAACATAAGGGGGATAATCCCACTCTCCTCTTGTCTGTTTATATAGTTCATAGCCAGAATATAATCCATCTGGCTTAGAGAAGCAGTACCTTGAAGGAGAAACAGGAACACCTTGCAAGTCAGCTGAAATCCATGAGCTCTAATATATTTATGTATAATTGAGATGCTGTACAGGACCATGAGCCCTGTATCTGGAGAGAGTCAATGTGCACTCCAGCCTCGATTGCATGCATTTTTCAGAGTCTGAAGGAGACAGTGAATGGAACAGAGTACCCAGATGGATGTCATGGGTCTGTCCACCAAAGTAGGTATAACAGTATTACAGAGGAACTTCTAGGGGGAAGTTCATACCGTGTTTGGCTGGTGGACAAACATCCTTAACCAGCCCCAAAGGAAGCCAGAGACAACCATGAGAGAGTCACATAGGTATAAACTACCATATAACCCAGAAAATTGAGTCAGATCGTCGACGTGGTTCCTGGAGGAGGCTACATGCATGGATTGAAGCGATTCATTATGGAAAAAATCTTTGAAGGTATACTCCTGACAAGTCAAAGTGGAGCACAGCCTCTGTGATTCCTATGGATAACTAGGGGTGAGAGGAGACTTCTCTCAATTGACCCCGAGGCCCAGTCTGGAAAATAACTGAAGAACTGGTAGAACATCCTTGCTGATCTGCCTCAAAAATCAGCCAAATCATCATGACAGAAATATATATGGAGAACTCTTCCCTGGGGCTCAGCTGCTCCCACAGCCAAGTATTTGGTGAACACCCTTAGAGCTGTTGAAGGGCTGAACAGTAGGACTCTGAACTGGTAGTGGAGTCCACTGACCATGAACCATATACTTTAGCTGAGCAGGATAGATTTACACACAGAATAAGTATCCTGTCAGTAGAATTGCGAACAAATTCATGGACTGTAAGGAAAAAAAAATTAGAAGAAAGGGTGATCATCTGCAACTTAACATAAGAGATGAATTTGCTGAGACACCTGTGATCTAAAACTGGACACCAGTCATCATCTTTTCTTTGGGGTGAGGAAGTAGTGGGACTAGAACTCTGGAGGCACCTTCTCCACAGCTCCCAGCTAAAGAGGAGAATATCTCCAAACTCAGCAGGATGCTGTGAGAAAGATCCTTGAAAAGGGATGGGGGAAGGGATAAGGATATGCCTTCTAGAGAACATCTATTAGCCAGTAGCAATTTCAGCCAAAGTATCACACACACAAAGAAAGGGAAGGGAAGAGAGGGAGTAAAGAGCCTCTAAAATTTGTCCAGGATTTTTGACCAAAGTGCCAAACCTGCAACTTTTTCCAAGTGTGGAGTACACGATCTACTATTTGTATGACTAACGCTTAGGATCCCTAGTTATGGACCAGAACCCCACAGTGCCAGCTGTGGAACAATAGTGAAAAAAAGATCTAGCAATCTATGCATAAGACAGACAACAAACGGATAGAGACAGACCGATAGGGGAGTACAAGGAAATAACGAGAGAAATGTTGGTCAGCAGAATATGCAGTGGTATCAGCACACCAGCCGCGTGTTCAATTTTTTGTAGACATCATGGAAATAGAGAGAAGGAGCGATTTTAAAAGGGGAAAATGAGTTAGCTTTGTAGGAAGATGAGTGAAGTAATATCTTTTATTGGACTAACCTTTTGGTGAGAGACAAGCTTTTGAGCTACAGTTAGTTTACCAGGGGCGAGGGGGAAGTGGGCTTTTCAAGCTTAAAAGGACAACATGGGAGAAATGTGAAGATACTTGTTTGAAAATTTGAGAAGTGGGCAATGGAGGCTAACATCAACCTTTCTATACTGAATGAGAGATGACCGGTACAGTGGGGATAGGCCATGAAAGCGTTATCTTTAAAACACTAAAGAGATAGCCAGTAGAGGGTTGCAAATATAGGGGTCACATGGTTAAAGTGACAGGCTAGGAAAATGATCTTTACAGCAGCATTCTGAATGGATGTGAATGTAGTAAGAACGTCTATGCCAAGGCCAGAGAGAAGATGCTGAGTGCCGGAATGAGCGCGTAAGCTGTTAGGATGGACAGGAGACGCATTCTCTTATAAGTGTTCTGTAGACTGAATCTGCAAGACTTAGACATAGCCTGGATGTGAGGCCCTAGAAAGATGAGAGTCAAAGATGATGCCCAAGTTACAGGCCTGAGTGATGGTGCAGAAGGAGAAGATAAGGGGATCGAAGGACAGAGCCCTGTAGAACTCCCAGAGAAATCTGAGGAAAACTCTGAGAAAGACTCAGAAAGAGGTAGGAGTAGAGGCAAGAGAGTCCAAGGAGCAAAGGAAGGACAATATGTCAAAGAAGATCAACTGCGTTAAGTCTCAAGGAGAATGAAGGAGGAATACTAATTCTGAGATTTGGCTAAGAGGAGACCATTAAATACTGTGGTGAGAACAGTGTCAGTTGAGTGCAAGGAACAGATGCCAGATTGGAGAGGATCTAGAATGGAACTGAAGAACTCCTCTAGACATCTATTGTGAACAGCATGTTCAATGATCTTAGAGATGAAAGGGAAATGAGCAATGGGCCACTAGCTGAAAAGGCGAGTGGGGTAAAGGGTAGGATTTATGATAGGCGAGCAGGCGTGTTTGCATTGTGAAGGGAAGGCAAAGGAGAATGAGAGGTTAAAGAGAAGAGTAAGGAAGGAGATGAAAGTGGACATCAGACAGATCAGGGGATGGAGTCACTGGGGCAAGTGGAGGAGTTAGAGGAAGATAGAAAAAAATCAGAGATTTCTGCATCTCTGACCAGGGAGAAGGAGGAGGGAGTTGTAGGAAGGAAGAGAAGGCTATGTTGTATTTTCAGTTTTCTCTTGAAAGAAAGAAAGCAAGCAGTAGAAGGTGGAGGGGACTCCTTTAAAGTGAGCTGTTTTCTTAGAAAGATGAGAAGCACTTTGCAGATCTGAGGCAGATATCTTGAGAAGGGCTGGTATCTGCTCTGCTTCCTCTTTTGCCAAGGTGTAAATATACCAGACACTGAAGCATCACACTAGAGTCCTTTGAAGAGTGAAGCACCATGTCATTTTGAAAGGAAGGTCCTTAGTTGTATCTGAACCTCTTTCAGTATGTCTGAGAACATGACGTTCAATGCTTATTAATTGCAGTGCCCACTGACCTCACATCATCAGCTTTGCCAGGTCTCTGGATGCTTCTATCTTCCCCACCACCTCTCCATACTCACAGCCTTCAATTTATCTCTGGTGCCTTGAGGAAGTTTCTCTTAGCTGTAACACTTTGTCCCATTGCAGAAAATTGAACTTCACCAACAAAGCCTGATAGTCGGCTGTACAGATCTGCAAGCCAGCAGAGGAATAAACCTTATTGCCCTAAGAAAAGCCATCTGCTTTGGGGTCATCTGCTTTGGGCTCTGTACATAGCTTTAGGGGTGCAAGACAGCTTAGATTTTTCATGATTTGCTGTCAACTAAAAACTCAAGGATGAGGTTAAAATACATATTTAAACATCTTAGAGGGAACCTTTGTACCTGCAACCTTTGATACAAAGGTAGACGTCAGGATACCCCACAATCCTTGGTTAACAGACATTACCAAGCAAACCTGGAATAGTGGGTGGAAAATACCAAATAATTCATGAGACCTCTTCAGGATGACCTTTAGGAAAATCTCTAGGTGTTCACCATTCTTGTAAGGAGGTCTTTGAGTGCCTGGAAATGGTCTATAGTGGACATGGTAGATAGAGTCACAACTTCATCAGGCAACAACAATATGGCTGGGGAAACTGATAGGTCCTCATACTTCTCAACAAGGTGTTCTTCCTCATTATGGGGTTCTCATTCATATCTCTGAAAGAACTCTTGATGAGATAACACAGCCGCCTTAGATGAATCATTAGGAGCAAGTGATCTTATTCTAAATCTCAGTGTAGCTGAATACACTGGGGGTAAAGCTGAGGGTTTCATACATATCAACAGGCCCCAAACTTCACCCTCTATTGTGCCACAGAAATGCGTAGTACAGACCCTGAAACTTCTCTAAAGAGGAGATCTATGATGAAAGAGACTCCTTTCAAGTCTTCTCTCAAGAACTATTCTAGGCAAAGAAGGAGATCTGCTAGTACAGGGGGTTTCAAACTGGGAGTCGGGACCCCTCAGGGAGTCAAGAGGTTATTACATGGGGGAGTGGTCACAAGCGGTCAGCCTCCACCCCAAACCCCATTTTGCTTCCAGCATTATAATGGCATTAGATGTTAAAGTGTTTTTAATTTATAAGGGGAAGGTCACACTCAGAGGCTTGCTGTGTGAAAGGGGTCACCAGTACAAAAGTTTGAGAACCACTGTGCTAAAAGAAGGGTTTCTGCTGTTATGCAAAAATTACAATGCAGATGAATACAAGTTGTCTAAAGGATATACAGTCCCCTAAGGTGTAGAAACAGGAACAGATTCAGACAGCTATGGCATCATTGCTTCCTTCTCAGATTATGAAGATAACCAGAGATTTTCACCATCAATATCCTGATTTCCAGGATCAGCAGGGACTTGGATACCACAGATAAAGGAGAGACAGCTAGCAAAGAGTACTCCAGTTTCAGAGTGATTGTTAGGAGACTTAAAGGCAGCCTGGGCAATACTGATGTCAACAATACTGTGACTGAGCATATCAAAGCAAGAGGCTCAGTAAATGAGGTCTTCTTAGCAGGATGTGGTAGCAATGAATCTGTGGCATACAGTATCAATGCCAATAGTAGCAAGAAAGCATTGTCCATCATTGAAGATGGAGGATGTGGTATAAAGCAGCTGAAAAGTGAGATCCCTCAGTGTTTGAAAACTAAGTATAGATGCAACGTCAAAGGAGCATGCTTGGGTAAGTCAGAGGCAGGATGAATTTGAGCCTTCCTTTTGGCCAGGAAGAGAGGCAGCTATTGGTACCAAGGCCCATCTACAGATTTTTTTTGCCCCTTCCCATGTTGGGCAGTAGCAGCCATTTACATAAGTCCTCTTCAGTTCAGTCAAGGCTCAGAGTGTTTCAAGGAAGCACGACATCTTTTAAAGCCAGAAGACCTCTTAACACCCCAAGTAGCATCTCTTGGTATAGAATATCAGAGTTGGAAGGGACCTCAAGAGGTCATCTAGTCCAACCCCCTGCTTGAAGCAGGACCAATCCCCAACTAAATCAGCCCAGCTAGGGCTTTGTCAAGCCTGACCTTAAAAACGTCTAAGGAAGGAGATTCCACCACCTCCCAATGGAACCAATTCCAGTGCTTCACCACCCTCCTAGTTGAAAAAGTTTTTCCTAATATCCAACCTAAACCTCTGACACTGTAATTTGAGACTATTACTCCTTGTTCTGTCATCTGCTACCACTGAGAACAGTCTAAATCCATCCTCTTTGGAACCCCCTTTCAGGTAGTTGAAAGCAGCTATCAAATTCCCCCTCAGTCTTCTCTTCTATAGAATGAAGAATCTGAAGCTAGAGCATTAGCTGAACCTAGCTTTGAGGCAGGAGCAGACTCTTCTGGGGAGGATCCTTGGAGTCAGAGACTTTTCTCATTCTCTTTTCCACCAGAAACACCTTCAAGCAGGTATCATGAGCCTTTCGAATACACTTCAAAAAAAGTTACAGATAGAGTGCTTGTTTAAGATAGGAGATGTCCCGAAACAAAAGAGATGTTTCATAGTCATACCTGTCTCACAGGCAGGCAGATTTTAAAAGCCAGGAGAGCTATTCTCAGCCACCAGACCTACTCCTTGGTACCAAGGTGAGACTCAGAGGAAACAAGTTTTTTGTTTTTTGGTTTTTTTTTGTTTTTTTTTTGTTTTTTTAAAGCCAATGTTCTAATTAATTAATCTTAACAAGACTAACCAACTATAAAATCCTAACCCTATCCAAGGATTGGATTAGCCCTTGTGGCCACAGTATCACACTGGGAGCTCATGTTCAGCTGATTATCCATCAAATCTTTCTCAGGGTCACTGCTTCCCAAGAGTCCCAACATTCTGTAAGTATAGCCTACATTCGGTGTTCCTAGATGTATATATTTATACATATTGAAGTGCATATTTTCTTGCACCCAACTTATCAACTGATCCAGATAACTCTGTGCAGCACTTGCCCTCTTCACTATTTACCACTCCCTAAGATGTGTGTTAGCTGAAAACTTTCAGTGATGATTTTATGTTTTCTTCCTAACTCATGCAATCAATTTTTTAGCATGGGGATATGCATCTGGATACTTCCACTACATGTATCTGACAAAGTGGGTACTAGCCCACAAAAGCTTATGCTTCAATACTTTTGTTAGTCTTTAGGTACCACAGGACTCTGTCGCTTCTGTTAAATCATGGCAATCTAAGAATGATGCAGAATGAGGAAGA
Source organism: Dermatemys mawii (assembly GCA_007922305.1). Classification (NCBI taxonomy): domain Eukaryota; kingdom Metazoa; phylum Chordata; order Testudines; family Dermatemydidae; genus Dermatemys; species Dermatemys mawii. The sequence goes on from ML677360.1 coordinate 28,997,154, forward strand.
GCATCCAAAGTGTGAAGGACAGACCATTGTAATGGATGCACCTAACCATTCACACTCATGTCTGGAGGCAGGACAATTTTAACTGTCAGAGTGCTAAGAAAACTAAGCAAGTTACATTGTCTCCTTGGCTGGACCATCACTGCAGTTGCCTATTTCTACAGGAGAGCAGAAGAGTCCTAACCTTTTTTTGGGGGTGACCATGGTCGCCACCAGGATTGTTCCCTATATCCCCAAAATTTACACTCATGTCTAGGAAGACAGATCCAGAGAGTGTATCCACTTGCATGTATGGAGTCAAATGACATGGTACAGGCCCATGATAACAGCACCATGAGGTCTTAGGCTAACAAACCAGATCTGTCATCTCTATAAATGCAAAATCTCTTCAACACAATTAGTCTAGGGGTATGCCTAAATGGCAAGCAGAAACCCAGAGAAACAAATCTCTGGGCATGGCTCTACAGACACTAGCTCGAAAGCCTATGGAGAGGGGAAGGCTTCAGAAGCCAAGCTCAAACATCTACACAGCTGTTTTAGCACCATAATGTCATCCCAAGTCTCTAGACTCATGAGTTTTAAAATGAAATGTAGACTTACCCTTGGTAACTCCAGTGTCAGTTCTGACAGCAATTCTCCTAACCTTAGATGTGCGGGATGCCAGAAACTGGCCTATTTACCACCAGAGTTCTAACGTCATTTAGTGACACATTAACTTTTCAGTGTGGTATGTGTTACTGCCTTTTTTTTTTTTTTTTTTTTTTAAAGCTATGCTTTTACCTTTTGGAGGAGGGCTACTTGTGTCCTCCATAGAAAGTTTCAGCTGTTGTATGAACTCGCTGCCATACACACTCCTTTCTTGCCAGATGTTAAGCAGTCGCTCCAAGGGCTTTTTGCAGCCCTCATCTGCCTCTCTGTTCAAATATTAAAAAAACATAGTTAAAACTTTGGTTAAACATGAGTATGTTTTTTAAAAGTGTCATATAAATTAGGAGCTGCACTCAGAGCAAGATGCAAGCTTGGAGACAGACTTTCTTGTACTGTCCGGAGTACACTGTGCAAAATACTTAGGTAACATTTCTTCCCTTAAGCTGGAACCCAACAGTGTATAGAACTACCCCCAGTCTTTTCTGCCCTTCCTTCCCCCAACCCCATTACAGAAGAATGTTTGCAGGGAGGGAAAAAATAGTTTTGTATAACAGAAAGATACTATGAAAATCCTACAAAGTTACCAGGTTTATAGTTTAAAATGTTCACTTCTAACGATTGTTTCAGTCAACAACATCCTAATTAAAAGGGAAATTAGGTTCATTAGGCATTCAAATGAGAATTTACTTATTAAAGATCAATCAAATGAGCAAGACTTCTCAGGAATAAGATAAGAAACTGTGCCAAAAGTTATGTAGTTATCCAGAACACACTGTCATTAGATGCTCCTTAATTCCCCTGTGCATTATAACGGTTTGGTTCAGGGACTCGTCGCTCAACAATCCTTAACTAGCTATAGACTAACCTATGACAGGAATAATATGCAACTGCTCCCCTTTTGCTCCATCTCCTCCTCTGGATTATAAAAGTCACCCTTTCCGCCCAGTGACGAGGTCCATCATTTGGAAAGGTGATATGAGCCAGTAATGCTTACACAATTTGGAACTACCAGATATACAGACTGAGTGACAATTTAACTCTGTAATCAGATCTCACCTAGTATATTAAAATGAAGCTTACACAAAAGACATACAAGAACTGCACCCTAAACCCACTGATGAAATGGTATAGAAGAAAGTTCAAATTAAGTTTTCCATTGGGAATATTCTAGCTAGTAACATGTTTCAGACTTATCTATAACTTTTAAGGTAATTAAGTGAGATCAAGGAATCAATTTATTAGCTTAAATGTGAAGATAATTTTTAAACTGCACATCTTTTGGAAAAACCAAATATAGCAACTGATTAGCAGCACAGCAGCAGAAAACAAAAGCAGGAGTGGTGTGGGTGTGTGATCATATTAATAAAGCACTTTGAAATAACACAAATTTCAGCGCTCATTATAGGAAAAACTGGTCTAGTGGATTGACAAGATAGCTCGGGGTGGGCAAACTTTTTGGGATGAGAGCCACATCGGGGTTCACAATTGTACGGAGGGCCAGATAAAGAAGGCTGTGCTTGGGGTTGGAGGGATAGCTCAGGGGTTTGAGCACTGGCCTGCTAAACCCAGGGTTGTGAGCTCAATCCTGGAGAGGGCCATTTAAGGATCTGGGGCAAAAAAATCTGTCAGGGGACAGTACTTGGTCCTCCTAGTCTAGGCAAGGGACTGGACTTGATGACCTTTCAAGGTTTTCCAGCTCTATGAGATAAATATATAGAGACATTATTTACCCAAACAGCCTGGCCCTGCCCCCCTCTGACTCCCTCCCACTTTCCACCCTGTCCTCAGAATCCTCAGCCCATCCACACCCCCATCCCCTGACTACCCGCTCCAGACACACCACCACCCCCTGCTCCCTGTCTCCTGGCTGTCCCAACCCCTATCTACATCCCTGCTTCCTGACAGGGTCCTGGAACTCTCATGCCCCATCCCATGACTGCCCCCCAAAACCTCCACCCGTCCAACCACACTCTGTCCCTTGGTTGCCCCCAGGACACCCCGCCCCTTATCCAATCCCCCATCTCCAGCCCCCTTACCACGCTGCTCAGAGCAGAGGCCAGAGCCAGACATGTTGCAACGCAGACCTGCTCCCCAAAGCACTGCCTGTGCAATGGCGTGGCTGCAAAGGGACAGTGGGGGAGGGGACCAGGGGGAGCCTCCCCGGCAAGCTCAGGGGCCATGCAGGACAGGCCCATGGGCTGGATGTGGCCCGCTGCTGTAGTTTGCCCACCCCTGAGATAAACCGTAATCAGGAAAGCCAAATTTTGTTTCAAACTCTCCCACCAAGGGAAAGAGTCACTCATTATGGGACACTCTCTCCTAGTGAGAAGTTATAGGACTTTGAACAAATCTTTAGACCAGAGATAAATTTCCAACTTTGTACAGAGCTTTATGGATAAATGTAAAGTATTTAACCTGCATAGGAGTTACACACAAAAAACCCACAAACCAATTGTCACCACACAGAACCAGCCTCCCACATCTTTACTTCTGTTTCTTAGGAGCAAGACATAATTGACAATTTCTTAAAGGAAAGGAGTTCAGCTTCTGATAAAGACAATTTAACATTCCTGAGCATATATATTTCTAGAAATGAAAAGCACTTGAATTTAAAAACTTGTGGAATATTTAAAACACAAAAAGCGTGGAGAAAGAAATTGGTGAAGGAAAGCAGAATGAATTAATGTACACATTTACCTGGCAACATGAGAAAAAGCATCCACAAGAACAGATTCAAATTCCCTTGTGAATTCAGGACCCTTCCTTTTACTGTTCTGGATGACATCGTTTGCCAAATATAGAAATGTAAGCTTTCTACTTGATTTTGCTGGGAAAGAAGAGAAGACAACTTAACTTGCATTCTCTATTTCTCATTTCATGGTTTATTCTGAGGCTACATGTTATACATTTCATTAGTGGACACAGTTTCTCAGCTTACCATATGGCTGAGTTTCCTACATCTCGATTTTACCAAAAGTAGCAAAAGCAGCTAGATGCTTTCGAGTCAAGCAGTTCCTGACCCTCTCTGTTTTAGCTAGAATTTGCTTTGCAATTAATTTATAAAACAGAAAGGGAAATAATTTCAATATTACAGTGCATCTTTCATCTGATGATCTCATAGTGCTGCATAAACATTAAACTTCACCACAAGTGCAGTTAAAATGAAAAGAACTGTTGCAACTTAACACCACATTAGTATAACAGACTTATTTGTCATTAATCAAATATAATGAAACAGTGTTATTTTAGCCTTATACTTAAGCTGTTTAGTTACTGAACACCCCTGGATGGAAGAACTTGAATTTAGGAGCTTTTATTTTTCAGAATCAATTTTTCTAGTCCATGCTACTTCCTGTACATGGAAATAGCTCTTAGCAATGTGTTTCTCCTCCATCCCACAAAAGTTAGCTATTTCCATTCATCACCCACCATTAGTCAATGCCAACAGACTCTACTCTCCAAAAAGCACAATCTACAGGAGACAAAGTCTCTAGAGTATATGCAAAGCTATAATATACAACATGACAATTGAGATTTCACATACACAAGAGTCAGGAAATTCAGCTATGGTTCTCACAGCAAGCCTACCTCAGCTCTTTCAAATACATGTCTTTTCTATTACCATATAAGGCGACACCTAATACCTCATATAAGTGCAGGACTAATAAAATCTTGCCAAGTAAAGGGCATACAGTTAGAATATGCAGAAATGGATAGTCTAAGTTTTAATTTTTAAAAACTTCCAAATGAGACTCCATTCAGCCCCATCTACCTCAATTGGCAAAAAAACACCATATCTGCAACAAGCAGCAAAAAGAAATTAACAAAATTCTGGACAGTTTCACACCTATTCACAGAGTTGTCAAACTGAGTCTTGTAAACTTCACTCTGCTTCTCTTTAAGGAAACTATAAGCATGTGGGCTATGTCTACACAGCATTTTGGAGCAGGCGGAAGCAAACCGCCCAGATTGGGCTGGCAAATTGGCTAGCAGGGATTGTGCTAGGGCTAGAGCTCTAAAAATTGCTATAAAGATAGTAATTCAAAGTTGCATCTGGGGCTGTGACTCCCAGTCTTAAGCCTAGGGAGCAGAATGGGCTGCAGAACCTGAGCTCCAGCCCCAGATGCAACTTGAAAGTTCTGTCTACATTGCAAATTTTAGAACATTTACACAAGCCCCACCAGCCCAAGTCTGTGGATCCAGGCAGGGAGTGGCAGTGCTGCATAGACATTAAAAAAACAGACACTGGATAGATTTCCAGGAAAAGAAAGCCAAAATATTGTCTGAGAAATGCCATGTCACACTTCTACCATGTAGCAGGCCCCAAACAATAGATATATTGGAAAAATACCATGACTTCAAAGCCAAAACAGCTGACAGAAATAACATTGTCAAAATCTACAATTTTTAAAAAAATTGTATTTGTGAGTGTTACGATCTGGATCTCTGATTCTGCAAAATACTGAGAACTTCAACAGATTAAGAGAGCCTATTACCACAATTTTTTTCCAGCAAATAAACCAGTTATTTCTTAACAACATTTCTGGGCTCTACACATCAAGGAACCTGTATTAATAGTATTCATCTCTCTCTCTCTCTACATACACACACACACACACAACGTAATATAGTACACTCCAGGAACACATTTTGCAGTTATTAAACAATTTTTTCAGTTCAAATTTAAATTCAAATTTATCAGTAATCCCTTTTCCATTTGGCATTCCATTCAAATGTAATTGAAATGCCATTTGTGAACAACAATGAGATATTTAAGAAAGTGAATAAAAGGACCAAAGCCACAAACAGACTAACAGTCACAAGCTCTCTAAAACTTAGGGAAAAAACTATTCCTACCCAACACAATACACTGAAGGCAACAGGGTTCCACAGGTATCACTGCGGATACCATTTTAAGACAATAGGACTACACAGGTGTAACTGAGCCTGATGCTCCCAATGGAAATACAGTAAACCCTGCCTTAGAGACGACCTCTGAAGAGACTATCTCACAAGTGATCACTTCTGCTGACTCCCCCGAGTGGTCTCTTGGCAGGTTTTACGGTACCACAGCTGACTCTCAGAGCTTGTCTACATAAAGTTTTTACACAAAGTTAATTAAGCGAGTGCGGCCCTCTGGTATGGATGCAGTTACACTGGTTGTACAGTGTCCACATCAATGATATAGGCACAAACTTTTAAAATCTAGGCATACTTCACCGTACCTCAGCAGGTGGGGGGAGGGGGGGACTATATGACTTCTCGCGGTCCCTTACAGCCGCATGTGTCTCTGATTCCCCATTAAAGCTACAGCCACGCCAGGGGCTTGCACCAATTTAGTCAACGAGGTTTTGCGAAGCCCCTTTCGGGCGGGAAAGGGCACAAGTCAGCCAGCGGCAGGAATGAGAGACGGGCGGGCAGGCAAGGCCGGGAACTCGCCAGCCCCGCGCAGAACGGAGCCGGCGTGTGCAGGACACTGGCGACCGACTTCGGCTGGCCCGGGCCACTGGCTGGGGAGCGAAGGGGCCGGAGGTCCGGGTCAGTGCGCCCGGGCCCCGCTCTCCCCCGTGGGGATCCCCCAGCCCCCCCCGGGCCCCGCTACCTTTGCGGAGCTCCCGGTGCCACACGGAGACGATGGGCCCCGCGTGCTTGCGGTGGTGGATGAGCCACAGCGACAGGGTCTGGACGCTCTGCTGAGAGTTGCTCAGCTCCGAGAGCTTCTTCTCCAGGGCCGACTCCGAGAAGGAGGACATGGCGCCGCCCGGCCCGGCCGGGCCCCGTGGCCTGCTCAGCCCGGGGGGGGGAGGGGGCGCGGCGGGGCCTCACCAACAACAAACCGCCACCGCTGCCACAAGATGGCCACCCGACCTCTCACCCCGCCGCGGCGGGTCAAAGGGCCTCATGCTACGGGTCGCCGGCGGGGAAGAAAGACCACCCGTGTGTCCAGTTATAGCTCGCACATCACACAGGGCCAGGCGCGGGCGCCGGAAAGCGGCGCATGCGCAGCGCCTCCAGCTGAGCCTTCGCTAACCTTTACCCGGCGCCAGCCGAGGACGCATGCGCTGTATGCCTAACTGAGCCCTATTTCAAAAGGCGGGCACCGGCCAACTCCGCATGCGCAGTGCGCTCACCTGAGAGTTTTTTT
>ML677360.1:29008943-29070644 GCA_007922305.1 Dermatemys mawii
GACCGGGGGTAGCCTCCCCAGCCATGCACTCAGGGGCCGGATGTGGCCCATGGGCCATAGTTTGCCCACCTCTGGTCTAGAATCTCAGACCTGGATAACAAGAATATCCAGAGCTATAACACGTAATGCCAAAAAATGACTACTGGAGAGAAAAACACCTCCCATGTCACATTTAGACCAGTCTCTAATTATGGGGCATTACAGAGACCTTCCTGGGAGTGGGGGCAGTTATCCCCCAGGGGTCTCGCCCCTTCCTCTGAAGCACAGTCAGAGGACAAGACTCTAAGCTAGACAGACCTCGGCTCTGAACCAGTCTGGCAGTTCCCATGTACCATCTTTTTGTTTTCTTGCCTGCTTAAAGAAGTGTATTTTCAAATGACTCCTCTGCGTTTCAGTATTTAATCCTCATGTGGGGCTGGAGAATATTCAGGAGGTCAGTTTTCTAATAGATGTTTCAGTTACACACTTCCTGCCAAACTTCTCTCGCTGCACTACCCCTCTCCCCCTCTTTCGGTTCACATCTGCACTGTGGATTTTATCTAAACAGGAGTCCTCCCCAACCCTCCATTAGAGCAGATGGGGCCACACCATTCTCCGAACCCATTGCGGCAAGAGCGTGGAACAGACCAGACGGTCCCAAGCTCGCTGTCTGTAATGTGTCTCGAAAAAGGCTTGGCCCTCTCGACATGAGTCATAAAACTGTTTCCAGCATCACTTGAGGGATTGGAAGGACCCAACTGTTGCCCTCAAGAGAACGTTTTCCACGTCAATAGACTCTTTGGGGCTGCAGCAGCAGAACCTGACACCCTTTTTGGAAGAGGAGGGATGGAGGGTCAGATTTACCTCTTGCATTATCGTTCTGTTGATGCTAATGGGGGTTTCGCTCTATTTTATGCTGGGCTGGATTTGAGCCAGTTCCTGCTGGCCAGCGGCTGTCTGATCGCGAGGGCCTAGTTCCAAGACTCACCTCTTTCAGGGAGCTTTTGCGTCTCTGCCTCACGCTTTGTAGACAGTTGGTGTCTGTTCACAACGTCCATAGCTGAGGCAGGTAGGGGAATCCTGGGTTCTCAGTGACACCTTGTGCCTCTCTTCTGCAGTCCAGTGGTTTGTGGTGGTGAAGGATAAGGAGCACCCACAAGGGCAGAATCTAGAGCAGCAGAGCAGCACTTCCTCCCAGAAGCAAGGGAAAAGGTCTGTAATTCCCCCCATGGTGCAAGAAGTGGAACAGTTCCTCCTGGACTATATCAGACAGAAGCAGATTGCAGAGGGCAACCTTCCAGCCATGGAGGAGGAGGAAGAGGAGGAAGGAGGTCAGTACTGGTTGTGTAATTGGGTGTGGTGGGGGGAGAAGGGGGTGCGAGCTTGGGAAAGCCACTGGTCTCGGGGGATGTGGGGGCTCAAAGCCAGGCTGGGACTCAGAATCATGTGTTTTGTGGTCTCAGCTCCATTTTGAGTGGAATTAAATCCACAGAGGACACTGCTGGGAACATACAGTGCATTGTTTGGTGATCTGCACTCAGGGAGGCCCGGGGAAAACCAGCCACATCATTTTAGACCGAATGTTGATCTAGTAGCAGATAACCAGGGTCCAGATCCCAGAGGTCACAGCCACAAGCCAGTCGTACACAAAGTCCACAGGTCTGGCTCTAGCTAATACTAACTAGAGCAAGTGCTTTGGTGGTAGGACACATGGTGTGTGGTATTTAGTATCCAAAATAGCAATCTTCCAGGATTTTGCTGCTTTTTCCTCCCACCCTTACTGGAATTCTGTGCTGTCTCTTCCCTGGCTTAGGACTCCCGCACCTCTTTCCTTCCCCCTCTCCCCCAGCATTGACTCCAGCCAAGGCCCGTTAGAAACTTGCAAGGAGGAAGCATTTGCCTTCTCGTTACTCTACCATGCTGCAATTCTGATCTTTTAAACACCCAGGTCAAAACCAGTTGGAAATAAAGGGGTCTGTGGGGGCAGACAGATGGCAAATGTCAGTCCAATAAAGGAAACAAAATCTTCTTTTCTCCCATAACATACACACTCCTCCTGTTGCTGAATTTCACAAACGGGTGTCTAGCCACAGAGAGCACAGACTTTGCAGTCACAAATGCCCCAGGTCTCCTTTGGAGCACTGGATAGGAGCCTTGAAGTGGGAGTCAGCCAGTTGCCATGAGACACGTGCCTGTGGCTCCCAGCTCATTCTCACAGCTGCAAAATGTTTCCTGTTTTCCAGTGGTGCCGGCACCCCCTCCTGAGCCTGGGATGAACGACACCGGAGTGGAGGGAGACACGCCATTGCCAGCCCATGCCCAGATAGCAAAGGATGTGATGGAGAGATGTATCCATTTACTGTCTGACAAGAGTCTGCGGGTGCGGCTGAAGGTTAGCCCAGCGCAAGCACTGCACTGTACTGAGCGAAGCCTGGTAGAGGCTGAGGGTCCCTATTATGGGGACTGTTACCTTGTGCGTGTGGCAGGGGGGATCACAGGATGTGCTGCTAGGATAAGGCCAGTCCCACCTTGATGTCTTACCACTGCCAGGACAGAGCCTTCAAGTGCTGGCAAGCTGTAACTTGTATAAAAAGAGTTTTTCGGGGGGAGAGAGAGAGGGAAAGGAGACTGAATTCAGCCTCAGACAGCTTAGTGTCAGGCATCAGCACTTGATAGCTTGTCCCGTGACAGCCACTCCTGCCCCCATGGCTTTCCTCCCCAGCTCCCCACCCTGGGTTCAAGGAGAAGCAGATCCCATGGCTTTAGACTCTTTCATCCTCCGCTCTCCGGAGAGGCCGGTGGGGACTGGAGCATCCTGTCAGAGCGGTGCCTTCTCCTTGTGCAGGTTCTGGACGTGCTGGAGTTGTGTGTGACTGTCCTGCATCTTCATGAAAACCATCTGCTTCCCATGGCTCATCGCGCCTGGCCGGTTCTCGTCGGCCGGCTGATTAATGACGACGCACTGGCGGTGCTCAGAGCCTTCAAGGTACGACGATTAATCCCGGCCAATGGCCTTCAAGCCAGAGCACAGAGAGCAAGTCACAGAGTTGGCGCCCTGCCACGTGCGGGGCTTGGGGGATGCAGAAATGCTCACAGTATACAATGAATTTTAAAGACACCGTGCCGAGCAAAGGTGCTAGCCTGCGCAGTCCAGGTTTGTATCTAGGTATTCGTAGAGCCCTTTGCTCAGGAATGAGCTACTGATGCCCTTCCAGTGGGGAAGAGCATTATCCATGATTATTTATTGGGTGCAGTGTTTGGCTGTGCAGGAATAGAAAGGAAGACCCATCCTTTTACAGTGTGAGGAGCTGACTGTCAGAGGCACGGTATAAGTTCCTGTGAGCTGTGGGTTCTGGCCCCGCAGGGAATCACCCACAGAGACAAGAGGGTAATTCAGCTGCCCCTACTCCTGTAGGGGAGGGGTTTCCTTGGGACTGAGGCATCTGGGAGGTGGTTTTGCAGTTGCACCTCACGCAAATGCTCAGGTTAATAAGAAGGTTACAAACTCTTCCCACCTTGATTAGTCTTGCAGTGCACTCTGCCACATTCCAGCAGTCCCCTGCTCCCAGGAAGCCAGGCAATAAAACATCCATTGATGGGGATACCCGCAAGGTCACCAGCTCCCCAGGCTAACTTACCCCTCCTCGTCCTGGGTGGAAAAGAAAGGTATAAAGTGAGAACTGTAACAAACGTTAAAATGCCTCCAAAAACCCAACAAAGGCAGCACCCTAGAGTTTCAGAGCTGCCCTACGATGAACTCCCAGGGTGAGCCTGGGGTAAAGGAAGAGATAAAGCACTGTACAGAACAGATTTCCTTTTCAGATAGTCAAGGGATGATTATAAGCAGCAGGGAGGAATTTTTTTAAAAAAAATAAAGAATATGACAAATCCTTTGAAAGTGTCCTTTTAAATTACAGAAGAAGAGAGTGAATGCTAATGGCACCATGCCCAATGCAGGACCCCAGGGCTACTAGCTGACCCCACGCTGAGGGTCCCAGCATGGATACATTTTCCACTCCACTCTCCATGGATGAGTTAGCGTCAGCTACATCCTCTTCCTGTTCTTAACTTACAGAGTAGTCTGTTCACTGCCTGTATGCAGATGACCTGAGCTCCCCTTTGCTTACTGGCAGTACATCCTGTTTCGTGAGGATGGCAGTTTGCGTTACTAGAGCATCTTATCTGATCTCTGAGTTCCTTGCGGTTTTGAATTGAGCCTCGTTACCCACTTTGTGTGCTAAGGCAGCGATTGCCCAACTGCAGATGAGGAAACTGAGGCAGGGAGAGGTTATGTGACTTGCCCAAAGTAACCAGGACTCTAGGTCTAGGGCCCAGCTCCCCCAGCCCCATGTTTGAAGCACAGATCCCTCCTTTTTGCCCTCTCTGTTCTGCACTGGGAATCCAGCCAACGGGTTACTGGAATAGCAACAAGGTGCAATCAAGGGACAAACTCCCCTTTCCCCTGCTCCCAGGGGGTGTTGCTGAGTTGTGTATTTCCACCCTGCCCTCAGCACTGCTGAGCACACCTCCCAGTAACCACGGGCTTGTGGGGGTTCTTTGCTAGGTGCTCTGTGCCCTGGCTGAGAAGTGTGGTGATTTCCTGAGGCGACGATTCTCCAAAGATGTCCTGCCCAAGCTGGCTGGTTCCCTTGTCACCCAGGCTCCGGTCAGTGCCAGAGCTGGGCCTGTGTACAGCCATACTCTTGCCTTCAAGTTACAGCTAGCCGTGCTGCAGGGACTGGGCTCACTGTGTGAGAAGCTGGATTTGGGTGAGTATCAGGAAAGGACGAGGTTGGCCGGCTGAGGCCTCTGCCCACCCCTGCCCTGTCTCTGACCTTTGTCCCTGTGCTCTGCAGGCCTCCTCAGTCACCCTTCACAGCTGCTAGGAAAGCCCATCTCTGTCCCTGTCACGTGGGGTTAATCTCCTGCCCCTTCCCAAGCCTTACTCCAGCTCCGCCCATTCCAGTTGTGTCTCAGCGTTCACCTCTCCCCATCAGAGCCCTGCACGGAGGGGCTGGGGGCCCTCGACTCCCTGGGAGACAAAGGGGTGAGGAGCGCTCCTGAGACCCAGCTCAGGATCTGACTGCTGACCCTTCTCCCTGCTTGTCAGCCTTTCGCAGGGGGATTAGAACCCCAGAGCCCGGGCAGCCAGGCCTGCTGCTCTCTGAACCAACCCCAACAAAGAGCTGGAATTAAGAGGTCAGCCCCAAACTCCATGGGGTGCTCTCGTCTTGGGACGACTCCATGGATCAGCCTTCGATTCAGGCAGATTTCTGGAGCATGCTCAGTACACCGGGCGTCCCCGGGCCTTGTGGGGGAGGAGAGGCGAGATTGCAGGGCTGAGGGCTCCTTTCCAGTCTTCATGCCCTTGCTGCACAGCAGGCCTCGCTAGGGGAGGGGTAGGAAGAGCTCTGGGTTAGACTCAGAGGTGCAGAAGCCTCAAATCCCATTAGCCAGTGTCCACTCTCTCCTGCCATTGCTTTCTGTCCCATTTCTGCAGGTGAGAGTGACCTGAAGAAAGTAGCGGATGTCTGTCTGCTTTACCTCAGTGCCAAACAACCTGTGAAACTGCAAGAGGCCGCCCGGAGGTAATGCTGCCCGCATCCGGGGTATTCTGAATGAGGGGAGGGAGCTGGGTGTCCCCTTCTCTTCTCTCCCTGCCCAACATATTCACACTGAAGCCCACAGAGGAGGGTCTCCATGAGAGAGACCTTCCACCTTCGGGGAGTGATTCGTATTTCACCAAAGGTAGAAGTGAAGAAGCTGGCCCGTCTGCAGTGCAGAGTTTATTTGCTAAGTTTCTCTCCACTTGCAGGGAGGAGAACGGGCCTCACTTGCTTTACCCCAGCCCCTTTTAAACTATAACACCCAGGGCTCTTAGCACGCTGTGGATCTGGATTTATACCTTAGAATGAACTTTATGGGGGTGCTGCTTGTTTACCGGACTTCTCTTACCGGAGGGCTGCACTTTTCCTTGCTTCTGTCAGCCAAGCTGATTGTACATGCTAGGGGCTCCTTGTATCCCTCCATTCCCCTACAAGTTCCTTCTCCATCTTCAGGGGCTCCTGGCAACCCCCCGCCCCATACTCCTGTGAGCTGCCTAGTGGCTCAGGTGCACATATACTAACATCTACAATACGTTATAGAAGTTATACTTCGGGGTAGACCAGATCCTGCCCTCCAGTGAGTCGCAAGCTTGTTGCTGCAGTGAAAAAAAAATCACTGCTGCTCTATTGTGCCGCCCGGAGAGCAGACAAGTGATCTCAGTCAATGAGATCTGCCCAGCTACAGAATACACAGGGGGAATAAGAACAGGGGTTCATTTTTCTGGCAGAGGCTTCCCTCTCCGTGTGGGACTAATCCTGTCCTCCCCAGCGTTAGCCTGGGTCTCACACAACAGGCAGAAAGCAGCTGGCATTATGAGTTTGTAGGACAGAATTATTCCTAAAAGGGATAAGACTAACAGCTACTTTTCCCCTGAGCATAGGGCTCCCGGAGAACAGGCACAGGATGAAAAGCTTTTGTGCAGTTGGCCAGCATCTCTACCAGAAAGGGAAGCTGTGCAGATTTAAACTCTCAGAAACTGCAGCCTTCCCCTCTGAATCTGTACTAGTGGGCTGGGGAATGGAGGTTTATTTTTACCTTGGTGGCTGTTGTCCTTTTCAGCAGACTCCAGTCCCTGTTTCCTGTGGGCCGGATTCCATGAGTTAGCGGAGCCCCTTTCCTCTCTGTAAGCTGTGCTGGGCAGAAAGCTTAGTTCCAGGTCTTACCCATACGTTTGGCGCTTTAAGCCTTTTCATCTTTCCCGGAGCATCTTACAATGCTGTGGCATAAAACAGGAATATGCTGAATTAGTGACCTAAGTTGTGAGCCGGTCATTAGACCTGCCGTATGGCACGCACAGAGGAGAGTGGAATTAAGGGCATGTGAAGCCTTTAACTCCAGCAGTGCCTGACTAGACGGTTGGCCATCTACCTTGTGTGCTCCCCTAGTACTGCCATTTGAGTTTTCTTTTGAAGATCAAGATGTTCAGGAGCGGGCACTATCTGGAATGGCCCATCCCCCCCAAGGAGCTCCAGCTCAGTACACCTCTTTGTTGAAGAAGGGAAGGCCTGCAGTGGAAGCCTAGCTCCCTGCGGGCACCCCAAACTCTGGTGGCCAGATGGAGGTTAGCATAATGGAGAAAGTCATGCTCGGGCCTGTGAAGGATTTTAACATCTCCACCCTTGAAGGTTTCCTGAGTCTCGCTCAATGCACAAACCTTGGCAGCCTCTTTCTATGAAACGCTTTAGTTCAGTCCTTTGTAGAACTGCCTCCCATATTTTGGGACCCCAGGGGGTTCACAGGTAAGTACACCACTAGCATTAGAAACCAGTAGGCATGTATGATGTACTGTATGCAAAGGGACGTAACCTGGGGAAGTCAAAACCCGTTTCCCCCAGAACAAGTGGAGGCACAGTTCCCTCGGTAAAAAGACTCAGCCAAACTTCAGCTTCCTGTCAGCACTAGAGAGCTTGTAAAATTAAAAAGATTATTTTTTTGAAGTAACGAGGAAAGTAATTTTCTCTTATATCCTAGTGCTTGAAAATAGCCCAGTAGCCCTCCAACTCAGCCTTTCACACCAGATCCCTTCGCATTTAGGCAGGGAGCAAGTCTGAAAATTACCAGCCGATTGGATCAAAAATTCAAAATGTGACGGTGCAGCCGAAAAGCAGGGTTCTAACTCCAACGCCCAGGCAGCCTTAGCCCTGCCATGCTGCCTAGAACCAGATGGAGCAGTGGCAGGTCCCAGCTCCAAGTAGTCACTACTCACTGGGTTCTAGGATTCTTACTCCTGTCATGGGATTCTGACCTGTCAAGACTGAGGGTCAGATTTACAGTATCACAGGGTTTCCAGGGACTGCAAGAGTCCTGGTGCAACCCCCGGACATCCTGCTTACCAGCTGGGAGTGCTTACAGCCTCCAGGAGAAGAGTGTAGTGGTTGGTGGGCTGGGAGAGGGAAGGGTTAAGAGGAGCCCGGGCCAAGCTGCTGCAGCAGCACAAAGCAAAGGGCAGGACTATCCATCAGGAACATCCCCCTCCCACAGGGAGGCTGTTGGAGCCTGTGGTGGGATCAAATGACTGTTGTAGCACAGTGCCCAGCAGACAGAAATAGCCAGTGGCAGCACTGCTGAGGCGGGAATAGAGGGCAGCAGCTGTAGGACAAGGTGGCTGTCAGCTGGTGACTATGCCCAGGCAGGGGTTAGTGTCCCTGTCATACCCAAGGGGAAGGATATGGGAAGCTGCAGGACTCTGGATCCTCCTTGGCCTGCTCCAGCTGTGGGTAAAGTGGCAGGAGACTCCTGGAAGGCCTCCGTTCCCCGTCCCTTCTCCGGCAGGGCCCTTGCGGCAGGACAGGGCTCTCTTTAATTGGACATTCAACAGAGGCAAGCAAAGAGCCCCAGAGGAGTCCTCCGCTTGGCCAGCCGTGATCACGTTTGCCCTGGTGCTTGGCAGGGCTAAGCTCAGCAGGTGGGGAAAGGCAAAGCAGTGGAATAGTCTGGTGCAGAGCAGAGCTAATGTGATAAATCGTTCAGTGCCACTGGAACGAGCAGAAGCTATTTTTGGACCTTTTAGCTCCCAGAGTTGATTACTGAGCAGCAAAGCCCCTCCCTCGCCTGGGTTTGATGGCTGTGGTGTATTGGATACATATTGACAGCTGTCAGTCACAGGCTACGCTGAAGTGCATTAAAACAGCCACCTGCGCCAAGCACAATTCAATAAAATCACATTTAAGTTTACAAAGAACCCAACCCCCTCAATTAACCCCAGGATTCTTAGCCTCTGTTTCCATGGCAGTTTCTAAGCAACCTAAGAGTAAGTTTTAAAATGTAAAAGTCAAGTTGTTATTTAAGCTGCACAGCACTCCAGGTTATCAGGAGATAATCACTGGCCTTGGGCCCTTATGGGCGCCCTGGGAGCTGAGTGGCTCCAGTCCTCTGGGAACCAGAGAACAGTCTTGATCGCTGCTCTCTCTGGAGCTGTTGATTGGGAAGTGGGGAGGAGAGTGGGACATCTTTGTTGTGAACAGAAGAGGTAAGAAGTGTGTGTGCGGGGCAGAAAAGCGGACGCTAGCTGGGTAATATTCCAGACAGCAGCTTCTGTGCTTGTCCCTGTTACCCGCTGTATTAATGATCCGTCCTGCCAGCACAGACCGTGTATAATGGGCTGGTTTGTACCCAGCTCCAGCCCATCGCTAAGCTAAGGGCAAGGCCCCATGGACCCTATGGTGCACCCCAGGGATTTGTGGGCTCTTGTCACTGCTGGGTCTGGCTAAGACAGCACGTAGAGAGGGGTGATGGCAATGAATCCCATCAGAGAGCAGAGACTGCTCAAGCATCTGCCCTAGCAAACCTGCTGCATCCTTGCAATCTAACTTCTGGTTGTGTGCTTCGTCCAGAAGGTGTGGCCAGAGTCTGCTCTTGCCCTAGTGCAAATCAGGAGCAAGTTACTTAAAGCCAGGAGGGTTGCACCTCTCTAAAGCTGGGGTGACTCAGATCAGCACCAGTACGTGGCTGTCCCCAGTGTGTTTTCCCAGAGCACCACGCGCTGGTGCTGACGCAGACTGTTCCAGCCCAGTCCACGGTTTGGAAGTCAAGGTCCCGTTGTCTTCTGGAAGCACCACACTGAGGGTGAGGGAGCAGTGTGGGGCATTCAGTGTAGCTAATACTGACGTTCTGCCTTTTAGCGCCCCAGATGGGTTATAAGTTAATGATACAGATTGATTCTTTGGCTGTTTGTTGGGCAACAGGGGGTTACGCATCAACAGGGGGATTACTTTGAAGTCTTCCTTGAATCTCCAGCTTATTCCTACACTTGTTCTAATTACCCAGGAAACCCTTCAGAGCACAGGGAGGTCAGCAAATGGAGCTTTTCTCAAGCACTTCTGTCTCATTTAATTGCATAGGAAGTGTGCTGACTTCAGGCATAAAAGCCCAAGCAGAGGCCGTTTCTGATAGCAGTGGGGCTCCTGTTTGTGTGAATCACTTAGCAGAGGCTCTTTGGTTTGCATTTCAGATGAGAGGAGCAGTGTCTACTGCTTCACAATGAAACAGAACCCCACTGTCCTCTCTGGGTGCTCGCTCACAATTTCATACTCCATTCCAATTACCACCGATACTGCTCTCCTCCCACACAACCCAGCTTCTTTCTGCTCCCTCCCAGGGCGAGAGGGAAATGATGAATTTGAGCATGCCAGTCTTTGCCTTGGCTCTAGCATTAATACACGATGCTCCCCCTGCAAAACTACTATGATAAATCCAGAGCAGGCTAGGAAGGTTTTAAGCTGTGTCTCTTTTTTATTTCATATTTAGCTAGTGTGTGCACAGGATGCTACACAGAAAGCAAAGGCGAGTCCCTAAAGAGCTTATGATCAGAGGCCCCGATCTTGCAGTCAGATCCTCACGGGACGAGAGATCCAGTCTCATTACAGGATCAGGGCGTAAGAGTTGAGGGCCAGATTTTTAAGATATTGGAAGGGCCTAAAGAAGCCTGTAGTCACATAGCGTGATTTCCAGAAGTGTCCAACTCCCTTTGGTTTCAATGGGAATTGGGCACAGAGGCGCTTTGGAAGATCCCCTTTAGGTGTCTCTCTGCATCTTTAGGTACTAAAACCTTGGCTTTAATCCTGCCAGATGCAGGCGCCCTCAGCTGCCATGGATTCTCCTAGGACTTCACTAGATCACACTTAGCTCCTCGCAGGAGGAGGGCGTTAGACAGTGCTGCCAAGGTGGCATGTTAATTCCTGTTTCCTTTAGCCTAGCCTGTGGCCCAGGTATGGAGATTAGTGCCAATTAAAGCCAATCTGCCTCCCATGCATCAAAATCCCCACACAAACCAAGTCAAACCCAAGGGGATTGGCAGCAGGAGAATTAACAGAAGAAATAAATAAATAAATAAATACAAGGACTCCTGCAAATTAAACACTTACCCTCTTCATGCCCCAGCAGCTCCTGCTCTCCAACAAGATCACGCTCATCATTTCCTTCCCATGTCAGAGCTCTGACATTGAAGCCACAGAAATTCTCATGCAAGGTTCCCACACCAAACTTAACTCCCCCGCTCACCTTTTCCATTAAAATTCAAGATGGAAGCCAGGCCTATTGCTATTGCTATTTTTCTGTAAAATGAAGTTTGTTACACTTTCCTGCCCCATGACACATGGGGGTAGCTGGAGAAAGTCAGGGACAGCCAGCAAGGTCTCTGCCTTGGGGGAGAACATTTGTAGCAAAAAGTTCAGCTCCTGGAACCGCTGCCCAGCCCAGCATTCAGACCTGGCCTCTAGGCCAGGCTCTACAGTGCTCCCTTCCCAATCAGCTACTCTTGTCACCTGGCTCCTAAGCACCCATGCAAGGGGAGGGGCCACTGAGCTGGGGTTAACCCCTTGCTCTCCAGGGACCAGGTAGTACCTTTGCACCTTATCTCACATGCTCTCTTTAAACTGGCATTTGTTTGCTGGTAGAGAGCGGATCCAGGTCATACGAAACACATAAGTCATGTCCAGGACTCTAGACTAAACCCAACAGCATTTGTGTCCCAGCTGGGTGGGGCAACTGATAAAGTCTGTCTAGCAGCAGCGAGAAATTAGCACACTTCCTCTTGGGAACCCAGGGTGCTTTTGGCTCATCCAGGCTGTCCTCTGTGTTACCATGTGCTGGTTGTATCAGCTCAGCAACCTCCCTCCCCTTGTGCTTGCTTACCCCAGGGCTGGGATTGGCCTTTCCACAGGGCCAGATGCCCAGCTGGTACTCATTGCCCTAGCTCCATTGACTTCAATTGAACAACAGCAATTCACACCAGCTAAGGAGCTGGCGCTGTGTGGTTAGTGCCTCCCCTGGTCATTCTGTGAGCTCCCCAGCCCCGAGACTGATTATTCACCTACCGCTTATTCATTAACATCGTTTTGCTTAGAATTGTGACTCGGTTTCCCACCACTTGCCGATAACCATGAAACTGTTGAACTATGTTTCTGTTGGGCTTAGCAGCCATCTGATGGCCCTGAGCTTCGACGGGCTGGTTCTGCTGTCTGCAGAGCTTTTCAGAGATACCTGTTATTACCTGTCCTGGGGGGGGGAGATCAGGCAGCCCCTCCTCTGACACTGCTTTCCTTTCTTCCCACTTCCTCCTGGAAGCGTTTTCCTCCATTTGATGTGTGTGGACCCTGATGCCACCTGGCTCTTTCTGAACGAGATCTGCTGCCCTCTCCAGTATGAGCCCCCACACCCCAGCCTCCAGCCGGTGAAGCTAGGCGGGATGGGGAGGCAACGAAGCGAGTTCACTGACAACGTGCTGGGCCTGCTGAGGGAGCTGCAGCAACGGGAGACAGCAGCGTTGCAAGCCGGGCCCCGAGAGGCAGCTGAACCGCACCCCTCCTCTCTGACCGAGGCCCTGGGATAGCGGCTGGGGGAAGCGAGAAACTGCTGCTGTAAATGCAGTGCTGTCTAGGACCAGCCCCTCGCCGCCGACGGAATCGCTGCGGAGGAAGATGAGCGCTGCTCTTGAACTGAGACGCAGCTCCCCGAGGGCAGAGTTTCCAAAGACATTTGAGGGTGAGTTAGGTGTGGCACACGGCCGGGCCTGCACTCCCCTGCACACACATGGGGCCGAAGGGGCACATGCATCACAGGCTCCTTGGCAGCTAAAGAAGAAGATTGTCAAGATCATCAAAACACTTGGCTGCTGCCCGGGGTCCCTGGCAGAATGTCCCTGCCAGTGCTGCCCCAGGCCAGAGACTGCAACGGCATCCCTCCCCTGCCTACAAGGCAGCAGCAGAGAAGTAGATTCCTCTCCTCCCCCCACCACACGCTCCCATCCCCCTCCTCACCGGATATAAATGATCACCTGAAAACTTGAATTTAAATGTCCTCCCTCACTGACCTTAAATTTTTCCAATATGGCAGAATCTCTGGTTGGGGTTAGAACTCTGTCTCTAGCAGTGCTTCCTATTAAAGAAACAATGTAAGAAAATATCATGTTTCAAAGGAAATCCCTCACCTGCGCTTCTGATAAGAGCTAAGATGATCAAACCAGCAGGGATTTTCCTCAAGTCTCTTTTAGCAGCATTAGGGTCACGGTTGTTTATATTTTGCAGTTCACTCACTTTGGGCAATAAAACGAGACTGGCAGGTTTTACTTCCCGGGTCTCTTCCGAGATTTTTCAGGGCAGAAGGGACCGTTCTGATCACCTAGTCCCGTGGTTTTCAACCTGGGGTCTGCAGAACCCTGGGGATCCACAGACTAGGTCTAAGATTTCCAGAGGGGTCCATATCACCAGCCAAAACTTTTATGGGTCCGCAAATGGAAAAAGGTTGCAAACCACTGATCTAATCTGACCTGCATCACAGGCCAGAGGACAACACACAGTAATTTCTGCATCAAGCCCATAACTTGTGGTGAGCTAGAGCAGATGTGTTAGAAAAATATCCAATCTCGACTTAAAGACTGCAAGTGTTTAAGGATCCCCCACAGCCCTTGGTGAGTTGTTCTGATGATTCCTCACCCTCCCCTTCAAAACACTGTGGGATATTTCTAGTCTGAGTTTGTCTAGCTTCAGCTTTCAGCCCTTGAATGTTGTTAGGCCTTTTTCTGCTAAATAGCCATTGTCTAATAGCAGTCTCTTCCCCAAGAAGGCTACGTGTAGACTGTGATCAAGTCTCTATTTAGCCTTCCCTTGAATAAACTAGAATAAGCATCTTAAGGCGCTCACCATAAGGTCTGTTTTCAGACCTCAAATCATTCTCGTAGTTCTTTTCTGCATCCCTTTAAATATTTCAGCATTCTAAGCTGATGGGTCCTAGGGAGGCTCTTTGTAGGTCAAGTATAGCATAGTGGTGCACACTATTTTATGACACCTGGAGGTGCTACTTGTGCACCAAGGGTTGTACTATTTCTGCACCGCATCACCAAGTGCTGTTTGTTTGCTTGCACGGGTATTGCCTGTAGGGAGCAGCTAGACTGCAGAAATTATTCTTAAACAGAAAGACTGAGACCTTTCAAAGGAAAAAAATTGAACATTATTGATGATACAAACTGCATCACAGCTGACACTGAGCATTCAGAAACACCATGCAGATTCCCTGCAAGCATTGTACTACATCTCACATTCTGTTACCATGAGAGGAGTAAAAACAGATGTAGTTTAAGCAGGGAAAGGAACATGGCTAAGGCCTTGTTATGTTTACCCGAGGGCAGGGGTAGGCAACCTATGGAATGCTTGCCAAAGGCGGCACGTGAGCTGATTTTCAGTGGCACTCACACTGCCCGGGTCCTGGCCACTGGTTTGGGGGGGCTCTGCATTTTAATTAATTTTAAATGAAGCTTCTTAAACATTTTAAAAACCTTATTTACTTTACATCCAACAATAGTTTAGTTCTGTATTATAGACTTGTAGAAAGAGACGGTCTACAAACGTTAAAATGTATCACTGGCACGCAAAACCTTAAATTAGAGTGAACAAATGAAGACTTGGCACACCGCTTCTGAAAGGTTGCTGACCCCTGCCCTAGAGCCTACACTACCTCACTAGCCCATGCAGTGTTTAGGTTCACAGCGTTGCAGGCAGACATTCAAATAAAATGAAAGACCTGTTGAATTAAAGAAAAATGAACAAAACCTTTTGGAGTCATGTTGGGTTTTGTATCCTATTTTTTCTTAAACCTACATTTGGCAGTTACACTCGTGATTGGACATTAACCCAGAAACAGGGCTGAATATCACTTGCAGCCTAGTTTGAACCTCATTTTTACTGTTGGCTGCACAAATCAGAGTCTGATTTTTTTGCTAATGATATTGCTCGGGGTATGGCACCAAACATAAAACTACACCTGGCATTAGCTAGTTTTTCTGCACCATTAATTTGTTAGGAAATAAAATGCTATAAAATATTTGTGCCTTCGATTTCTTTTTTTTTTTAATCCATGTCCCAGCCCTTGGCTTTGTTCAGTTTCTCAAGGACAGTCTACTGCATTTTTTGATATCCAGCTGTTTAGAATTCCTACCAGCTGTTCCTATTCTAAACAGGTCACATTCTAGAGCTATGCAACTTGCCCCTGTTGTAGGTTACATTCAGGTAGTGACATCTCAGAGCTCACTCTAAATCCCATTGGGAGGTGTTGGGCACTGTTGGCCCTACCCCTTTGCATGTGTTAGACTGGGGCCGTGAGGACTGATTCTCCACTGCTTTGCAGCTTGTGCAGTAACTTACCCCCTGTGCACAGTAGTGGGAAATGCAAGTGAATTCAACACTCGCTCACACGAGAGGTAGCAGCAGCAGTGGTGGTGTCTATACTATGTAAACAGCACCACAAGGGGAGAAGCAATCGTTTCCTCCAGCAAGTCTCTTGACCGAGTTGGTGCACACATCTAAAACAGAAAATACAGGTTTAAGTCCAGAAGTGACTGGATGACTGTACACACAGTACAGATAAAGTACAGTCAGATCCTACCGCAGTATGGCTCCTGCTGAGACCTGTCTGCACTCCAAACAATACATGGCATGCTTTCGAAAGCCCTCTGGGCCATGGGATTGGATTGGAAGCAGAGGAATGCAGAAAAGAGGCTGCATTGCAGGCGATCGTGCTGAGAGGTGTTGCAGTCCAGCGGCAGGCTGGTTACTTTAGTGACAAGGTTCTGAAAGGTCCTTAGGGGAGTGTTCACGGGCTCCCAGGTCCTGCCAGGGGGACTTTACAAGAACAACGTCCGGGCGTTGGGTTTGTAGGGATCATTTCCCTTTCCTTTGGCCAGGTCTCTTGATTAGCACCTTATCTCCTGCCCGCTCCCCCACGTCATTCCCTGCGCCCTTGGCATGGCTCTGAATCTTCCCAGTGCCACTCGGCTGTAGCGTGCCAGGCTGTCCGGGAGTAGAGGGGAGCGTTTCTCGGGGCAGAGAGGAGGGTGAAGAGGGGGGGCGTGTCTGAGCGCTCCCTGTGACAGACGAATCCACAGCGCTCAGCAGGACGCAGGGCCTGGGCTGCTCACTTGGGAACCAGCACCAAAAAATCAGCAATTGGGCAGGAGGGAACGAAGCCTGGCCAGGCCCAGCGTGGGGAACACTGGGCAACTGCAGCCTGACTTTTTGTTCTATTTGTACAGCTCCTAGCACAGTGAGGTCCTGGCCCATGACGGTCTCCTAGATGCTGTGATAATTCCCATGCACACTGCTAGGGGCTTTGTTCCGGCAGCGTGTGTGTGTCTGGAATGGGCCTTGTTCGCACCCACCTGTGCTGGTTTTGCACAGAAGAAACACGACCCTCACATCACAGGTGGGATATTCGGCCTACAGAGCCGAGCTCCCAGCATCGTCCTGATCAGCTGGCTCTTTGCTGGGTCTGGGGGGGTGAAATTCACCCCTGGGCAGAGGGAGAGGACAAGGCCCAGGCACCCCCCAGAGCCTGGAAGTGGAGCCTGGGCCATGAGTGAGTTTCAGCCTGCAGGAAAGACAGAGGAGCCAAACTCACACATACAGTGGTGCCCTCTTCCCCATGGCTCCAGGCAAATGGCGCCTTGAATCACGTGCCAGCTCAAAGCCAGGGCCAAGAGAGATGGCTGGAGGCTGAGCTCTTCCTGCCACTGGCTGTCCCTGAAACACTACAGTGCTTTGCCCGACTGCAGAGCCTTGCCCTTGAAGGCTGGAAAGCTGGGGCGTGTGCTAAACACACCAGGCCCAAGTGTCCTCTCGCAGGATGCAAGTCAGGCATTGGTGTGAGTGGGTGAAGCGGCCATGGCCAACACTGTGGGCAGAGCCAATGCAGAGTCTAGCCAGGGCTCCTGTAGATGGTGCTGCAAGCAAAGAAGTCTTCTGGGGTTAAAGCACCTCAGGGCCTTAGCCACTCGCTAATTGTCAGAAACTGCAGGAGCCAGGCATCAGGGTCCGCGGTCTGGGCTGGCCGCCGGGGAAGCCTGCACCAGCAGCAAATCATCCCTTCCCGGGTGGTGGGCTTGTGAGAGTTGTTGCTGGGGCTGGCGTGAGACAAAAGGAACTGGAAAAGTTCTCGTAATGACCATCTGCCTTCCCTGGGTGCAGCAAAAACCTATATCCACTGCACCAAGTAAGACTGGAAGCCTGAGGCTGTAATTTTAGTGTGAGCTTCCTGGCGACCCAATAAAACAGCCTTCTGGTTTGTAGGTTAAACTGACATTTACCAAGGACAACCCACCGAGCTGTGCGAAGACACAGGGGCTGTGTGACTCGCGTTTGACATGGTAAAGCTTCTGTTGGTTTGGAACGGCGCCTGTCTGCAGCCCTAGCTGTCAGAAGAGTGTCGCTCTCGACAAGGATTTCTCCCCCAGGAACCATACTCAGCAGGGACCTATCTTCCATGCATGGAGCAAAGTCAGAGCCATGTCCCACACGTGCTGCTCGTGGGCCAGAGCTCTGCCACAAATGACTGTGTCCAAAGCAGCCCACAGACACATGGAATGCAGCCAAACCCAGCTCTCACGGCAGTCTAACGGAGCCACGCCGCAGCAGCTTCCTTGCTGGGCGCGGGTGTTCATGGCCAGGCCTGGCTTGGTTGGGGAAGAGCAGGAATGTGGTTTTGCCAGCTCATCAACCCACCTCTTTGCTCTGCTCCTGTCCCTGAACGGCTCCCCAGCTGCTCGCCTTGTGATGAATTCGGCAGAGACGTCTGAGCAGCCAATGGGCTGCTGTCGTCTCTGCCCCCAGCAGCAGCAGCCCAGTCAGCGTAGAGCCACGAGAGATCACAAGGCTTTAAACACAGCTGCAACCACGACAACAAATTAGACGATTGCCCTACGTTGGCAATACTGACTAAACTAACCCCCCGCTGCCTGCAGGGGCGGCTGCTGCAGGCCCCAGGGTCTATGGTGGGGTGGAGCAGGTGGGTTGGGGCCAGGGCAGAGGCTCATTAGTAAAGTAGTGTGTGGGGGCCGGGGGAGGAACGAACTCTTGCTATATCAGCGTAAGCACCAGTACCAGGGCGCAGGACCCCTGGCTCTAGGGCCCTGACAGCCTCCCGCTAGCAGAATACAAGTGCTGTCTCCTTCACTGTCTATGGACCTGAGCCATGGAGAGTCATTCCCTGGCCCCCTTGTCCGGAGCCGCAGGCAGGCGATCTGGATTAGTGGCCTGTCCCCACTGTTTGCCCTGGCAAAGCCCCGTGCACCTTTCACTGTATTAAAGCCCCAAACCGGCAAGCCGTTAAACTTTAAACGGTTATAAATAACTCAAGGCATTAGAACCGGCTCTGGCCCACACAGGCAAGGCCCTGGGCTTACGTGACCACTTTAAGGTCTCCCCAAGGCTTCCGATACAATTTCCTTTGACCTTTAGTTAAAGGCCAGCTATAGCAGGCAAGTGGTTCTTGCTGGTCCTCAGGTGGCCACTTACAAAAGGTTTAACGTTATATTGGCGTTAATGATAATTCCTCAGCCCCCCCCAGGGGAACGACAAGCAGCCTGAGCAGTGTCAGGCTTGGCGGGGTTCTCTGGATCACGGGCCTTCTGCTGCTCTGACACTTTCAACAGACACCAAAAAAAGGATTTTACTAATCCCTAATCTCCACCCACTGTGGGGAGACTCAGCGAGGGGCAGAGATGGGGGAACAGCCCAGCGCCTGAGCTCCCACAGGACTGCAAAAGGTGCTGAGGGCCATTGGGGCAGAAAACAGGAGAATCCCGTAGAACTGTGGTGGAGTCAATGGGGAAATGGTCTTTAAAAAGCCGACTGCAAACAGCGAGTGCCAAACCTGAACGGGGCTGTTCATTTACACCCCGCCTTGATTTTATCACCATAGACACATCCATCCACACATTTGCACACACAGGTGATTCCACGTGCAAACAGGCAGTTCCACAGAGGACCAAGCAGTTAGGTGCAACTTCCGAAGTGTCACACACAAATGCCAGTGCTGTGCACCCCAATTCACTGCCTGTGCGAAAGTGAGTGAGCAGAATTGGTGGTTGGCTGGAGACAGTTTGGGCCACAGTTGCCGAGAGCCTGGGCTAATGGAGCAGTGCCCTTAGCTGGTGGCACAGGGCTGTTTTTACACATACTCCCCAGTGCCGCTGTGGATCTATGCTCTGCAGAAGTGGTTCCTGACAGGGGATTAATTTTTCAGAAACAGCGGCTCCATCCAGGTCGCTGCTGTATGGGACACGATGGGGTTTCTCTGGGCTTTAGGGATCTATTGGAAATTCATAGTGGCGCAGTCTCTGCCCAGCAGCCTGTTTCTTCTGATGTGGCTGCAGGGGCCGGGAGGCGGCGTTTCTCTGGAGCAGAGCAGCGCAGCTCTTCGCGGGTTCGTTATCACCCCAGCTGTATTACAGGCAGAGGAAATTGCTTTTGTTTGCAGTAGGATAATGGTCAGAAAAGTGACTCTGTGGCAATGACATTTTCATGGTGCCTATTTATTCCCCACCCGTGACTTGCATATTAAGTTTGTTCAGTTTACAAACCAAACGAGTGTGTGGGGGGGGGGATGGTTTATCTAACTGTTGGCACTTAAGCTCAGCCCTTTTCCGAAATGAGCTCTTTCTGCTTCATACACCCGCAGCAGCCGGCACCACTGATGAGAACTCAGCTGGTAGCGTTGATGTTAATGCACAAGGCAGAACAGCAAAGAGCAGCCGGGAGGGGAAAGGCTAGTGGGGCTGGCTCACAGGATGGGGACTCAGGAGGTTGGGGTTTCATTCCTGATCATAGGCAAGTTACTGAACCCCTCTGCCGCAGTCTCCCCAGCTGTAAAATGGATTTAACGCCTCCTTGCGCCCAGGGCTGTTGTGACATGACCCTTGGGGACAGGGTGGGCAGTGCCAGCTCTCGGGGGCAGAAAACGAATCTGCTCTGACTCCTGATGTGCAGGGGGGCACCGAGAGGTCTCCATGCTTTAGAGCCCCTTCCCTGAGCGTGCGCTTTGTCGTGTGCAGCTCCTGAGCAAGGGAGAGCGGGAGGGAGGAACTAAAGCCCTAAAGCGGCATCACAGAGATGTGCCATGGCTGGAAACAGACCCTGTCACTGGTGCCTGTCACCGGCTCCAGATGGGCTGAGACCTCTCCCGCCTCCAGGGACACCTCGTCCCCAGTCGCGTTGTCAGTGGAGCCCTGCGTGGATCTGCCAACAGGCGGGTGTGGAGACCCGCGGAGACCCGCAGCCTTGCAGGACTCTGTCTGGAGCTCCCTCTCCAACTGGGTGTCTCAGGGGCGACCCTGGGGAGAAAGGAAAACGCACAGAGCTGCCCCCAATGGCGAGAACACCTCGGCCCCATCAGCTCCATCCCGGGGAGCTGCTCTGCGGCCCAGTCCCACGTGGCCTCAGGCCGAGAGCTGCCTGCGACTCGCCTGCCCCTGAGCCCTGGCTCCACGCTAGAGCCAGGAACCCCACAACGCCAGACAGTGCCCAGGCCCACGGATTGTGCCCCAAGCATGCGACAGGGCAGGCAGCTCCCAACCCCACTGGTCCCCCAGAGACCCCTGCGGAATCTAAACCAGGCAAAGGGGTACGGGGGGGGGGGGAATCATTCCTGCGCTGCTCCTCTGCCAGAGCCCAGCAGCAGGTGCAGGGAGCCTCCCACCTGCCCCGTTTCAGCCATGGCCCTGATTTAAGGCTGGCAGCCGAGCTGGGGCATCTCTCTGCTCTGGGACCCCTGCGGTGCATGTGACTGGCATGCCAGGGTTACCAGCTGCTGGCAGAGCTGCCCAGCCATTGCCCAGCAGGAGTTTGGTCCTATGTTCTCAGGGTTGTACTGTGCTCCCCGGCTGCAGCAAGCTGGGGGCAGCGGGTCCGGGAGCTGGACCCTTCCCTGCTCCTGCAGGTTCAATTGACCCAGGGAAATGAATCTCTCCTACCATTGCCAGGTGCTGGTTTTCCGACCTCACCTCCAGGTGCTCAGGCAATTCCTCCAGACACGGACTCATCTTTCTTCTGCGGGGATTCACAGCCATGGGGTGCTCCAGAGGCTGCTCCGATTCACTTCCTTTTCCACCCTTTGTCGATTAGCTTCACTATACTGGGAGGGGAGAGGGGGCACTTCCCCCACCCCCTCACAGGAGAGACGCCTGCCTCTGACCAGAGGTATCAGAGCAACACAAACCCACCAGGGCTGCTCAAGGGAGACAGTTGCCTTTCAGGTGGTTGTGAGGTCGCCAGCAGGCTCTGACGTTCGCCAACACCCACTGCTGCAAGAGCTTGTTCTCAGGCGGCTGCTTCAGCCCCAGCAGGACTCAGGGCGTCTCTTTAGTCCTTACAAAAAGCTCAGAGTCTGGAGAACGCCCTGAAATCTGCAGCTCCAGGCGGCTTAAGCCTGCCCTGGTGCTGAAGGGAGAGACGGCCTCTCCAGCCACTCAAGTTTCTTGCAACTAGGTTTGTCTAGCCACCTGGTCCAGGCCAGGGCTAACCCCTGATCTGCACTCCCCACCCACCCCAGCCAGGAGGCCTTGAGGAGTTGCTCTACTTTGAGCACCCAAAGCCCAGGTTCTGGCTGCAGGACCCAGCATGGGGACGTTGAGGCTCCACAAAAGGTCCAAATTCTGCCCTTTGCTGTGGTTCCTGTTACCCAGCACTGCTCAGCAGCCCTTCACGGCTTGCACTAGCCCTGGGGCCTGGGCCTCTCTGCACTGGGGACTGAACAGCCCATTGGGCACAGCTAGACTGGCAGGAGAGAACCCCGGTGTCCTGGCCTCACCGTCCTCCCTTCTGCTCTACGGCAAGTGCTCCCAACCCATGGACGGGGGCAGGCCAGTGCCCGGGTGAGAGGGCCGAGCTCCATGGGTGGGGTGTGCTGGGCTCTGGTGCTCAAAGATCGTGGGCGATTCCCCCTGCGTCAGGCCGGGCAGTTCAGGCAGGCTGGGGGCGGGTTTTGGCAGGGCGGGATCTGGAGAAGTTTGTGTGACCGACAAGGCCAAGCCCTGACATGGGGGCAGGGCAGGAGTTCGGACACGAGCTGAGGGGCCACGGCCTCAGGCCATTTCACAGCCCGCACGTGACGGGGGGAGCTCCCAGCGCTGCTGACCTGGCCTAAGCTCCGCATGGCACCCCCAGCAGGCAGGCGCCAGGCAGTATGGGGGCAGGGCTGGGGTCTGCACAGCTCAGGAGACATTTCCCAGCCAGCCCAGACTGAGCAAAACCCCCGCCTGAGGGCCCTGGTGTTGTCAGAACCCCCCAATTCACCCTGCTTCCAGCTGAGAGCCCCACGCCAGCCCAGAGAGTGCAGCTCTTCGCTCTTCTCTCCCCAAGCCCTGCACAGGATCCTGGCCTCCTGGGGAGGCTGAGCCTAAGGACTGGCAGCTGCAGCTGATTGCCCAGCTGAGTCTCCCAGCTGGGCACTAAACCCTCAGCTGGGATTACAGGGCTGCTCTGCAGCTTGGCAGGGCCTGCAGCTGGGACCAGCACCAGGCTGCGGGGCACCTCCAGGGTCATGTCACGGGGCAGCGGGGGCGGGTGCCGTCTCAACTGGTACCTGCTCAGTTCTATTGCCCAGCGCTTATTAAAGGGCCCCGTAAACCGCTGCCAGGCACAGAGAGACGGAGGCTGCGTTCATTTAAAGAGCTTTATTCGCGTCAGCAGGTCTGCAAGTCACAGCTTGGATCATGAGGTGCATGGGGAGGTTAGAGCAAGAGAGCAGCCGAGTTTCCCATTTCCCCCTCCTGTGTGATTGCAGGGCAGGGGCCCGGGGCCTCCCGCCCCCGCCCGGAGCGGCTCTCGCGGGTGGCAGCGCGCCCGCCCTGTGGACGATCGGAGCACATCGAAATACGAACGCCTGCCACGGGAACGAGGGCGGGGCCGGGCCCATCGCACGGAACAACCCAGGGGAGGAGTCCTCAGAACCCCGCCAGCAGCCTGAGCCCGACAGCGGGCTGGGCCCCATCAACAGGAGCCAGAGCCAGGCTGGAGCCCCTCCCCACTTCTCCGTGAAATGCGGTGAGGAAAGGGGAGAGGGGCGGGGGGCCAAACCTCCCTCAAGCTCTTACTCCCCCGGGCGGGGCTAACTCCAGACGGCAGAGCCCTGCGCGTCCCCCCGCTGAGCCGCAAAGCAGCCCCCCGGCTGTTATCCAGATGAAATCTAGGCAGGTTGGCCCTCTCTGCCCCTTCCTTCCAGCCGATGGGATGGCTCCTTAAACCCAGCTGGGCTTTCCATTCAGAGTGCCCCTCCCTTTCTCCCCAGCCCCAGAGATGGGGGGCAGGTTGGGGCAGCCTGGAGGGGGAAGAGGTACCTTCATTGACAGTCTACTGGAACGAGTGACAGAACCTGTCTCCGCACCCCTGGATCCAAAGAGGAACAAGACTGGGTCTCTCGAGGGAAGGAGGACAGGACTCTCTGGGCAAAGCGAAGGGGAGTGAGTGGGAGATTCCCGCGTACAGAGCCCCGGATGGGTTCACTAAAGTCGTAAAAAGCAAGCGATGCGAAACGGGGGTGAGCACGGTTGGCATACACTAAGCCTGGCACATAGCTGGAAGCCCTGACTGCACACGCACACCAGGGGGAAACGGTGCCCCTCCCCTGGGCCCAGGCAGCAGGGAGAGCCTCCCTTACAAGCTGATGGCCCGGGGAAGCCAGACTTGTCTTCCCCAGCCCTGGCCACCCCCAACTTGGGAACAGAGGTGCCACTTCTGCATTCGAGTCCTGGAAACGGCACCAGCTCAGGGGTATTTTTAAAGAAATGAAAAGCTCCCTGGCGACAGGGCAGGGTGGGGCGCGCGGGGCGCATGCGAGCGTCACGGAGTGTGCACACCTCAGTCGATGATACGCAGCGTTCGGTTTCCATCGACCCGGCACCGCTCCGGTGGCCCAGGTTCTGCCAGTCCTCATGCACTCCTCCTCGGCTCAGTCTGGGGGGGCGGGACGTGTGTGTGTATCGGGGGGGGGGGATCCAGCAGCCCGTTCCGTGCCACGCCGGCTCAGTCTACAGCAGGCAGGAGGCGTCTGCCGCCCGCTTCCTCAGCTCTTTGCCCATTTTGTGGTGGTGGTGCTGGGGGTGGGAGGGGGTGCCGCTCAGTCTGGCGTGGTCAGAGAGCTGCCCACCCAGCAGCTGGGTGTCTTGCACGTGCCTGGCGGGGGAGCTCTCCTCGGGCTCCACCCGCAGGTAGGCCTTGACCTTGTGGTGCCGGGCTTTGCTGTCGCTGAAGTCGATCACCCGGCACTCGTAGGTCCCCTCGTCGGTGGGCTTCACCCTGGAGAGCCGCAGCTTGTGGGAGATGTTACTGCCGACCACCTTCACCACCTGGCGGGGAGCGGGAGAGAGAGCATAGCGCTGAGCGCAGCAGGGCTTTGGCAACGAGCTCCCCTCAGCTCCCCACGTGCCTGCTTCCGCACCAGCCCCCCGGCCCTCGCCCTCCCCTGCCCGGGCAGTGGTGGATTAACCATTGCACCAACGGGGGAGCACTGCCACGTCCCAACCTGCTCTGCCTGTCCGGCGCCCCTGTCGGGGAGTGGGTTCGGGGTTCAGGGCCTTGCCCCACTCTGTCCGCCCACCCGCTGGGGGACAGGGCTCCCGTGCCCCGCCCCCTGGCAGGAGAGTGGGGGGAGGGGACTGTAGGCGGAAGAGGTGGGGAGGGGCCCCCACCTGCTGTGGCCCAGGACCCCACAAATCCCGAATCTGCCTCTGCCCCCAGGGAGAGCGCCAACAACTCGGGGCTGGGTGGGGCCCTAGTCATAGCTAGAGGGAGATGAAGAAACATGGCAGGGGAGCTGGGTCTCTGCTCCAGCCCGTCATGAGACAGCTGGAGAGAGTCACTGCCAATGTCCGGCTGCCCCCAGCGCTTGGCCCACGCCAGGCCCTGCCCCCTTGATGATATCAGCGGCCCTGTGACGCACCACCCCACTGAACGGGCAAGAGGGGAGGCAAACAAGCAGGCCAGGGCGCCAAGCATGGAGATGAAGCAGCTCACACTTGTGGTACCTGCATTCGGCCGGTCCTAGGAGAAATAATCGAATTCAGGCACTGGCCATCTCCTCCACTGCACACCCCGCACCCCAACCGTCCCAAGACAGCGGGGTATGGCCCCTGGGCACGCTGGGATCCTGCTGCCCCCAGTGGCTCGGTGTCGAGATGCTGAAATCCCGACATTCTCCACCCCGCTGCGAAGATCGATGCAGAATCACGCAGGCTAATTAGCTTTTCTACCAAATTGATTCGCTCTTAGTATTTATCACCCAATGAAATTTAAGACTCACGCACCAGTCCAAGCTGCTGCTGCTGTTGGGTGAGGTCAATAAATCAGATTTATAACCCGCACTGAGGCCCCGGGCTCTCCTCCCTCTAATCACACTGGCTGGGAAAGGCCATTTTTCTCCTTAGCACTGCACTGGGGAGCTGAGGATTTTGCGGGGTTTAGCGACTGGCCTGGAGGCTGCAGCCTGGGAACCATGAACCCCTGGCTGAAGAACCAACAGGGCAGAATCAAACCCAGCCGCAGGCTCAGAGAGCAGGAGAAACCTGTCGCGGGCTAAGGAATGGATTCATTCTAGGGCTGCAGGCCGTGGAGGCAGAGAATAATGAACTGATGCCTGAAGACGGGAGTGAGGGGGTCGGGCTGGAGGCAGTTTGGGGGAGCTGGCATTACGCAGGGCTCCCCTCAGACCAGCAAGTGGCTGCAGATTGCACAGAAGCAACACGTTGTAGCTGCTCTGCCACATTCCCTTAGCAGCATCTGCTAATGGGAATCTCAGAGAGCTGTCAATGGTCACTCCAGCTGAAAACCCAGCGAGAAGTGGCATGCAGTTTCCCCCTGCCCTCTGCTGGGGTGGAACGCCTTGTGGTGCCACAAGGAACACCAGTACAGCAATGCCAAGTGTCTCCAAGATTTCTTCCCCCTGCGTTTTCAAAATGCAGTATGAGAGTTAGCTAGGCAAGAAGCAGCCAGGGAATCATATACTGGCCATGAATTTGTAGAATGGGCTGGATCATTTTGTGACCAATACTCACAGCTGTAGCTGCACAGACTAGGAAAAGGGTCAAGAAATCTCCTCCTCCTGAGCACAACAAGGTCAGGAAGGAATTGAAATAGCAGTTTGCATTTATCTAGCACTTGTCATCCACTTTGCAAAGTTGAGCAAAAGATCATTATTCCCATTTTACAGATGGAGAAATTGAGGCCCAGTGACTAGACCAAGGTCATGCAATGAATCATGAGCCCCAAATTGCTACCCTGTTCCACTGGATAATGCCATTTCTCCGAATACACCACTATGTCCAGTCCTGGCTGCTTCCCCTTGAGACAGATACTGCAGAGATGGGGAAGGCTAGAGGTCTGGCTAGAATTTATGGCTGACACCAAGTGTCACAGACCCAAGGAGTATTCAGCCTTGAAGGGAGGTGAGCGATCTGGTCCTTCGCTGAAGTGTGGGAGCTTCTGAAGGGTGTCATGGGAAAGGATCAGTTCCTCCTTTTAACTTTGTATTACAAGAACAAGGAGTCACTTAAAGAAATTAATGGCTGGCAAATTTGGCACTAATAAAAGGAAACCTCCTTTGGAAATCTTGCAGTTCAGTCTGTGGAGTTTGCTGCTCTAGTGGGTCCTAGAGTCCCATCTTGTGGCTGACTTATAAAAGGGCTGGATAATTTTATGATCACTAATAATATCTGCAGCGATGCAAGCTGAGAGAAAAGTAATGAAATGTCATGCTTCAGGGTATGAAGTGACCGCCACGGGGGTCAGGAAGGAGTATTCTCCCCCCGTGCAGCACTGGACGCTGGGCTAGATGCTGGAGGGTTTCTTTTGTAGCCTCTCTCTGACGCACTGGATAATGGCTGTGCTGCAACTGGGCACCGATCATCTTGGTAGCCCAGCAGGCTTTCCTGGCATGGCCAACGCTGCCCTCCTAGGGAAATGCAGTCGCTGTAGAGGCATAACTGCCCTTCGGTGACAGCAGAAATGCATCACGCCAGCAGCTTGTTAACGAACTCAGAGACACGGGCACCTGCTGTTGCCTCCCAAGCTGCCGGAAAAGTACCTTGAAATGCCACCTGGGGCTGAAAGTTTGGAACCTCCCCCTCTCGCTCCACACAGGCTCCCTTGAAAGCCGTTTTTGTTTTCAGCAAGGAGACAAGTTTCCTTTGTGCCTCTCTCAGCTCCAAGCACCTTCTCTTGCATCTCTGGGGTAAAGTTCACCCCAGGGAAAGCGGCCTAGTGCCAGGCTGAAGTCCCCTTCGTCCCTGGGCGCACGGATCTGGAGCTGGTCTCTGCGGGGCTGAATTTCGTCTTGGCTGAAAGGCATGAATGCGGAGTAATGCCCTCAGCTCCCCAAGGTGGTCCCTGTCTCTGGGGCTGTAATGCAGCCGGAATCCGGGGGGCCGAGAACCTTAGTTCTGCTCTGACTCCGGCTTAGGGAGCTTTCAGGGCGATGCTTCTGCTCGTCGGTCACAGAGCCCTGCTCTGCTTTCTGGTGCCGTTTTCGCTCCACTTGCCCTTTGGACGTCGCGCACGTTTTATCACAGTCACTTGCAGGGACGACTCGTCTCCCTCATTTCCTTCCCATTCTCGCCAGGTTTAATAATCACGGACATTTCAAACAACAATCAATAAATAAATGGTTTCAAAAGCAAATCTCCCCCCGTGGCCTGAGCTGGAGAAAGCGTCCCACCCAGCCTGCCTGGGAATCAATCATCGTTACCCAGGAGAGCCACTGATCACACTCAGGCATGCAATTAACTGCCTAATTAGGCTGGAAAATGCAATTGCGCAGTTAAAGAGAAGACCCCGGCCTCAGAATCGTTCCGCAGCTTCTGTCCTCGTGGCGTCCCATGGGCTTCCCTTGGCGCCCCCCCCCCACACTCCTCTTGCTGGCTGGGAGTGGCGCCCGGGGGCGGGGAGGTCCCGGCTGGCTGGGGCTGAGGGACCAATGAGCTTACGGATTCGTTCTT
Source organism: Dermatemys mawii (assembly GCA_007922305.1). Classification (NCBI taxonomy): domain Eukaryota; kingdom Metazoa; phylum Chordata; order Testudines; family Dermatemydidae; genus Dermatemys; species Dermatemys mawii. The sequence continues at coordinate 29,036,779 of ML677360.1, forward strand.
CAGCACGCGGAGCACAGCGGCCGCACGCCTGGCGCCCTGGGCCTGAGGCCAGCGAGCAGCAGCGGATTGTCCCAAATGCCCACGAGTCCCCAGCAGGGGGCTAAATCATGAAGGCACCATGGCCCACAAAGGGAATCCGGGGTGCTCAGTGCCTCCAAGAGGCATTTGGCGCGTGGCCCAGGTGAGCACTTCCCGGTTCCATACACGTTGGAGAGGCCGGTCTCTGACCTCCCAGCCCTGAGCGGAGCTCAGAGCAAACCCCACGCCAGGCAGCATGGGCACCCCAAGGGAGCAGGCTCACCCAGGCCGTCTGGGGCGGAGTAGCCAGGAAGTCAGAGCCAGTGCTGGACTTAGGTGGGAACCAGCCAAACCGTGGCAGTTTCCAGAGAGCCCCGGAACCACTGGAAACCAGCCCAGAAAAGTGAAGTCTCCCAAGGAGCCGGCCGGGTATTTTGCAGCTTCGAAGCTCACACCTGCGACACGGCGTATCACGCCCAGCTTGCACAATCAGAGCGGCGAGGACACACGCACGAGAGCAGGCGCACGTTTGGGGAGCCCTGTACTGGGCCGCCCGTTTCCAAAGGCCCCAGCGAGCGTTACCGGGACAGGCTGGGACCGCGCTGGGGGAGCCAGGGGGAACTGGACCCAGTGCCATTGTGTGTAACCCAGGCAGGGACACGAACCAACCCGACTGGGCTGGCATCTCCAGGCCTCTCACACAGGCTGGCGCTGCTGGGGGGTCAGGGAAGGAAAGCACGGGAGCGGGACGGGAGGGCTGCGATGGGGATATTTTTGCCTGTACACTCACTCGTCCAGGACTTGTTCCAACCCGGTCTGACGCAGCCACGCCGGCTGGAGCCATTCCCGACCGTACGCCACATCGACGCCATCCTCTAACTCCAACCCGGGAATGGACTGAAAATGAAAATCCTGCATTTCTGCAGCGTCCCCACAGCGCTCAGTTCCCAGCCCCGGCTGGGTCAGCGCCTCAGGTCGCACACGAGGCTGGTGCATCGTGCGACACCAGCGTTCCTCCAGTGCAGCCAGTCAGGGTGCTGTTAACACACACCGTAATGTGGGGTCAGGAAGGAATTCCCCCCACCCCCACCCCATTGGGCGGGAACCGTGGGCGAGGGGTGTCATTTGCCAGGATTCACTGGCTTTAGCTCACTGAATTCCTCGCCACAGCAGGGACCTCAGACCTGGTGCCCCTCACTCCCGCTTGTTCCCCACCTGTGCACAGAACAGTCTAGGCCCCCCGGGGGCTGTACAACCTCGGTGAGTTAGTGGGTGGGTGCTGGTGGCCTGTGATACACGGGAGGTCAGCTGGTCCCCCTACTAGCCTGAAAGTCTACGCTTCTGACTCTGGGGATGGTGATTTCCATTCGCACATCAACTTCCGTCCTGGCCGGCCCCACGGCAGCCTGCCGACACGCCTTCTGGGAGTCACTTCCCCGCTCTGCATGGGATGCGGCAGCTGTGAGGGCACCCGGGGGCTCTGCAGGGGAGAGTGAAGCCCAGCAGTTACTCATGGTGTTTCGGGGAGAACATGGAGATCCTCTCCCTGGAACCTGGCCCTGGCCCATGGATTAACGTCCCTGTTTCTTAGGAGAAGGTTGTGTGTGCTCTGAGGAGCACGAGTAGCTGGGATCTCCATTTAATCTCTCTTCAACGGCACAGTGACACCCTATTTCCCGGAGACCCTGAGTCAGCCAGGGAAGTACCACTGTCTGTGATGGTAACAGGCCACAGGTGTTCCCGGAGCTCTCCATACAGCCAATGAGCAACCAGGGCTGCTAGTTAGCTTCAGAGGGTTCACAAGAGAGACCAGACAGCCTAAGGGGACCCGGCCCTGGGTTGTTACAGAGAATCCACATGGTGCCCACACCTGAGCCGAACTCCACCGACGTAGCAGAGTCCTTGACGCCAGGTCTGGATCGGGCCTGAGAATGTTTTCCGCAGACAGACTCTCCTGACGGTGAGTTGTTCCACGCTCCGCGCCCAGGCAGTAGCACAAGGGGTGCGCGGGAGAAATCGCAGCTGGATCAGGATTTAAACGTGGCCACAGCACACAGGCTTTGAACTCAATTCCTGGTGGGAGGGGTGATAAACGTGGGCTCAACACTGGGAGACGACCCAGCTGATACGTTGTATGTGCTGGACTTCACGCGGGGACGTCATTATTGTCAAGAGGATTTACCCATGTGAGATGGAATAGGAATGCTCTCAGTGGCTCCTCTGGATTCAAATTCAAACTCTCGGCCATTACAGGAGCAGGGTCTGGATCCTGCCCCAAAGAGACACAGTCACCCCCACACAGGATCTCACAGCTGATATCCTGGAGACCCCCAACAACCTGCCAGCCTGACCCCTCCTGGGTCTGCACAGGGGTCTGGGCTCTAGGCAGAGCGAATGTTTCCATCCCTGTGACCCTCCCCCAGGTCACACAGCCCCCCAGCATCTGGTGCCACTGCACCACCCGGGGCCCAACAACACTTCTCTCCGTCCCAGGGTCTCACCACCCCAGGACTGTCTCCCCATTCACCCCCACCTCCCGCTCCCTCTGGGTGTCCACACGACTTGAACCCAGGGGACTCCACACAGACAGACAGGTCGGGGTCAGGGGTGGGAGTCTGTCCACCACCCCACCCATCTGGCTGATGGCGTCGATAGCCTTGGGACCCAGAAAGGGAGCTAGACACTGGGGCTTTTCCGCAGGGTTCCCCTGGTTCGAATTGCCAGCCTGCTCCACAGCAGTGAGGTGGACATTCCCATCCCCCCCATCCCTTAACCAGGGACCCCAATTTAGTATTGAGGCTCCCTGCGGAACTGGCATCCAGGGGTCTATCCCCACTCGCCCCTCGGAAGTCCCTTGGGCCCCTTGGCTTCACCATCCCCAGTCCACACTGCTGCTTCTCCTGCAGCGCTTTTCCAGGCTTTTGCTGCCTCTCACAGTCCACTTCCCTTCTTGGACTCAGCTCCACTTCCCTCTCTCTCCGGTCCCCGGATGGGGAACCCAAACGTGAAGACCCCTGTTTGGTTGGGGACAGGAGTCTTGGGGATGCCCAGTGACCACTCCAGACGCTCCCAGATTCTCCTGCAACCCCACCTGGGTCAGGAATCTGTGTCTTCGAGCGGCCAGAATCCGCCAGCTTCACATTAAGCTTCAGCTGCACGATTAACTGTGCTTTGGTGATCTCTCCAATGCACAACCCCCTGTGTTTGCATAGGGTTACAATGTCCTTCATCACTCTGCTGTTCCCAACTTGTTGTGGACTCGCAGGCCTGTGTGCTCTCCGCGCCGCACGGTTTCCAGGAGGAACCCCTTTTGTGTGCCAGCCCTTCTCGAGGTCACCGCCTCTTTGCCAGGGTTGAGCTGCCGCTCCTCTGCCCCTGGAACCACTCGCTGCAAATCCCAGGGGAACCCTGTTACTGCAAAAATCCTTCTCTCTCCTAGGGCCAAGCCGCAGGCTTCTCTGCCCCTGACTGCTCCCTCCAGTTCTCAGGGGGACCCTGGTTCCGCAACAGTCCTTCTCGCTGGTCACACACACTCAGGGGTTAGGCTGCAGCTTCTCCGCCCCCTGAGACCAGCCTTCTCTGGGCCTTCAGCACGCCTGGTCCCCAGCAATCCCCTTCTGTTTTACTGCTCCCCAGTCACTTACAGTTGGACACAACGTCCGCAGGGTGCAGCACATCCCACCTCTGCCACCAGTTGTCATGGAGTCCCCGAGGCGATGGTCTGGACCTGCTCCCTGTGAAGCCAGTCAGGATCTGGGGGGAAGCTTCTTCTCCGTGAACAGCCTGTCTCCAAGGCTAGGAGCTTCACAGCTTCCACCTTCCTGGGTCTGACCTCGGAGCATTCAGCACCTTCTGCCCCTCTGTGCGCTTCCCCCTGCGAGCCCAGCCAGGCGGGGTCCTGGGGGAGCCCGTGGGTCTGCACCCCAACTCCACAGTCAGACGTGACTCTCAGCCAGACAGTAAAACAGAGGTTTATTAGATGACAGGTACATGGTCTAACACAGACCACACAGCGAACACGAGCCCTCACCTGGATCCATTTTGGGGGCCAGAGAGCCAGACAGCTCCTCTGCCCTCCCCTGCCTGACTCCAGCCAGCTTCAGAGTGAAACTCCCTCCCCAGCTCCTCCTCTGCTTCCTTTGTCTCCTTCCCGGGCAGGAGGTCAGGTGACCTCTTCCCCCCACCTGGAGTCAAGTTACAGCTTCAGGTACGGACCCCTTCCCACAATAGTCAGAGGAGCCATTGAGAGCATTTCTATTCCCTCACACCATGGTAATCCCCACACATCGAAACGACAGTAGATGCCCCTGAGTCACGAGACTTGAGTTCGATCAGCCTGGGGGTTCCCAGGTGCCTGAGAGTGTATCTGTATTCTCCGAGCCCTGTCCTGTGAGGTGCTGAGCACAGTCAGCTCCTGCCAAAGAAGACCGGAGTCTGGGGAGTGCCACAGCTGGAGGGGTGAGTTCAGCCGTTTTACTCAGCGCAGAATGTAGGGGAGATGTACTGGACTCGCTCACACCTCCCTCACGCTAGCTCGGGGCTCTGAAAGTCCCGGGCAATCCAAGCAATGGCAATTAGAACCAGAATACGATGCTATTTTTGTCAGCCCGGGCCTGAGCAAAACCCGCCTCCACCATGAGCTGCGAGATAATTGAGAAGCGAGACTCTGTGAGGCCCCGGCCTTATCAGAGCCAGAGCAGCGAGTGAGCCCGACCAACAGGGAGGGAGCCTTGGCCAGGACCACTTGTTTTATTTAACTAATCGGTGTCTCCTCGCTCCCTTCGCGTGAGCCCAAATCGCCTCCTGATCCGCTACGTCAATTGGATTATTTCCTCCTTCATGTCAACTTGTTCCTTAGATGCCTCGGGAACTCAAAGAAGATCTCTCCCGGGCCGTCTGGCACCCTCCCTTCGGGGAGGACGACAGCAGGGCTGGCGATGAGTTTCGGGGCTTTCCCCGAGCCGGACTGAAGCAGCTGCTCTGGGGAGCGACAGGCAGGCAGGGGCTGTAGCGAAGGCACAAGCCTTGGACTGGGGCGATCCGTTTCCAGCTGTGACCCAGCCACCCTGCGTGCAAGGGGTCAGTCGCTCCCTCTTGGGGCCACATTCTCCTCAACACCAGCAGGCAGCGTACGGGGGCCGTAGCAGGCCTGAGAATTCGAGTCTTTGTGTCTCAGCCTGTGACCTGGGGCTGGAAACCTTGCGAGTGGCCGTCTGGTCCGGTCAGACCAGGAGCTCTCGGGGGCAGGGACCGTCTCTCGCTATGTGGTTGTGCCGCCCCCAGCACGCAGGGGCCTCGCTCGCAGCCAGAGCCTCCAGGTGCTAATAACAGGTGCGAAGGTTCAAGCCCTCCTCGTGCGAGCAACCCGCACTCCTGCGGGGAGCCCCAGCAGAGCCCCGAGGCTGAGCAGTCTTGCAAGGATCCAAAGTCCTGCACTGCCCAGGAACTCCACTGGGGAAGCGGGGCACTCAGCACCTCACAGCATCAGACCCTTCACACAGGCTCGTTCTGCAGAGACTGAGCTCCCAAGCTGGGCAAACACCAAACCTGGAGCCGTGGGGTGACTCACCAGAGAGCCTGCCTAGCAGCCTGAATGGGCCCCACGCTCCAGTTCGGATCCCTGAGCCAGGTTTCTGGATTCTCCAGCCCCAGAGCACCCCATCGAGCAGAAGGGAAGCCAGAGTCTTTTGCCCAAAGCATTTCTCTCCCTCTCTGTCCTCCCCTGGCGAGGGCTGATGACACGATTTATCGTGTGCTCACGGGCAGAGAAAGGCACCACTCCGCCGGGCCCCACAGCAGGCAATTAAGACGACCCCAAAGAATTTAAAACATGGCAGAAAACATAACTGCTTCAAGAGCGAAATGAGTCATTTTGTTCTAATGTATGGCCCCGATTCAAGAAAGCGCACAAGCATGTGCCGCTCTGGACATCAGTGAGATCTGAGCACATACTTTAGTGCTCTCCAGAATTCAGGCTTAGATTCCAAAGCCAAACCCCCGGGAAGGACTCACTCCGCACTGTGCTACAAGGCAAACTGAGTGGAAAAAACCCTTTGGTCTTTAAATAACAGAACGGTGCCAGCGTCTCAGGGAGCAGAGTTACATCTGTACGCCTGTTACAGCCCTCCCCAGAAGTCATTATCCAAACTCACGCTTATTTTCGTCGCGTCCTTCCCAGCCTCTTCCTGCTGAGTTGCTTTTAGCTGCCAGGGAGGAAGGAATGGGGGTGGGAAGAGAACGGAGAGAAGAGAACCCATTAGTTCAGCTGGAAGGGGAGAAAAAGCCATCAGACTAATTCACACCTCAGCCCATAATGGCTGCTTCAAAGGCATGCCAGAGAAGAGGGGCTGGCTGGGAGAGCGGGGTTTGGGTGGCGGAGGGGAAGCGAGCTGCTCCTGAGTGAAAGTTCCAGCCATGAAAGGAAAAGAGGAAACATTCATTCTGCTTCAGCCTTTCAGCGCTGACCACCGCGCCTGGAAACGGCACCAGTCCTGCCTGCCGCACCGGCTGCTCTCAGCCGGCCAGAGAGACCTGGCAGAGCGCAGGGCAGAAAGGGGTTTGCCACGCAAGCTGACGACACCAGGCTGCACCAGGCAGAGCGGCACCGGGCCAGAGACTGGGAGATGCTGGACGCGGCTCTGCGGGGAGCGCTCCGAGGATGCTGTAGTCAGGGCTGGACCCCTCTGCACCAGGCAGATGGTGACAAATAGGAGGGCAAGAGCTGAATGAAGGGGCTGGGGCGAATGATTTCTGCGGAGAGATTAGCAACGTGCCGCTGGGCTGAATGCTGGGATCCCGGGGATGGACGGCTGGGAGTATCGGGACCAGTCTGGGCAGAGGAGAATGCAGGCTGGATGTCTGGAAACCCAGACTTCAAACCAGGGAATAATCCGCCAGGGGAAGGGGGCTCACTAGGCCCAGTGATTTTCGGGTGGGCTGGGAAGAGCCCGGAGAACACACCAGGCAGGACCCTGCCCAGCCCCAAATGGAGCATCTAGGAGCGAACAGACGTTCTTCACAGGGGGTCGGGGCCGCGGCTGAGCCGGGCACCGTCTGGGGACTGGCATAAAGGAAACGGAGAAAGGGACGGGAGGGTTCGCTGGGCGGGTTGTTCTCTGCCCTCTCTCCCCACACCCCTGCCGAGTGGCATTCACCCTGGGGCAGAGAGCCCGCCCCAGCACTCACGTGAACCTCCCACCGGGGGAGCTGTTCCGGGTGCTGCCCGGGCTCTACTCCGAGTATCCAGGTACAGCACTGGGCCCCCGCGGTGACCCACAGGCGTGGGGGTGCCCAGCTCTCTGCAGGAGGCGCCCTGCAGCTTACAGGCTCTGCCTTTCCCTTCTGTAGCAGGTTGCTCTTCTACCTGGCTGGCCGTGCTACCCGCGGCTGTGTGGGGCAATCCGGGCTGGCCTGGGTGCTAGAGGGACAGTGCAGAGTGGGAGGCTCTCAGACTTGGGGCGCACAGAGACAAGCCTGGACTGATCGGTAAAGGCTCCTGGCTGGAGTCAGGGTTTACACTTGGGGTTTGCGTTAGATTTCAGTGTCGGGACGACCCTCCTGCTTCCCCAGCCCCCTCCCGCCAAGGCTCTGAGCCGCTTCCCAGCTCAGCACTTCCCAGAGGAGAGTCAATGCCTCTGAATGGCTACTAAGCTCTGCAGCGGCATCCTCAAGTGCAGGGGCTCCTCTCCTAGTGTTTGGGACCCAGGTGTCCGAGTGCTGCAGCGTGGCATTCAGCTTCCTCCCTGGAAGCTGCAGACTGCGGAGAGTCACCCCGCCCTCCTCCGGCCTCTCCCCCCCGCCCCCCCCGTTCTATAGCAATGCTGTCGCGTGACAGCATTTCTCTGACACTTCTCTCAATTTACGGTAATACCGGTAGCAGTGTACTGCCAAAGACACATGACTCCAGCCTCATTAAAATACCTAAAGCTGCCTTTCCATTATTTGGCCCTTATCTCTGTGTGAACAGAAAGAGAACTAAAGAGACAGCTGTTTGCCAGGACTGATAGACGGCGCGGAGGGGGGCGGGCAGTGGGGGACGGACAGAGTGTGAGGCAAGGGGAGAACACAGGAGCACGCAGACAAAGCCGTTCGCGATATTATCCACCCCCAGCAGGATCGGCCAGCCGGTGTCAGGGGTAACTGGGGAAAGAGACACGGCGGGGGGAGGCCAGGCACCCTCCAGCTGCTCCAGCCCAGGTGCAGAGCGTTGGCCTGCAGGACTCGGGGAAGTAACCTCCCCTGCTAGTGTCATCCTGCTGTGATCCCTGATGGCGGGGCAGAGACCTGCGGCCAGAATCCTTCCTCCCATCTGAGCAGATGGGGAAACAGACTCGGGTTCTGGGGAAGGAGACGGGAGGAGCTGGATAAAGAAGGAAAGGGGCCGATCCTATAAGGTATTGGGCTCCTACAACTCCCCGTGGATCCGGCTCCTCCAAGGAGCTCAGCACCACAGAGCGGGACATTCCCTTAGCTCTGGGGATGGAGGGTTCACTGGGATAAAATCTCTGTATTTACCCTGCTGGAAACACAAACTCATGGGCACCCCACAGACGCCATGGGAACACTGCCTGGCTACTGGCAGGAGCAAAGGGAGGGGCAGCAGCCTGGTGGCACGGGGGTGCCTGTGAGCTGGACCCCACCACACGCCCCTAGCGGCGTGGGAGGGCAGGTCTGGTTTGCCAAGACAAACGCCAACAAATCTCAGGGACTAATTCCGAGGCAGAGATGCCAAGTGTGTCTATGTGGAGGGGAGGGAGTTACCTGGTTTGAAGCCCACGTCTGTTTGTCTGTCCAGTCCCGGTGATTGCGAACATACCACCACTGGATCTCGAGCGAGTAGGAGGGGGAGCCGCTGCCGCGGAAGGAGCAGGCCATCTCCACATCCTCCCCGGCGTGAGCTGTCATGTCGTGCGGGGTCTCTGTGAACAGGGCTGCAGGGGAGAGAGAAGGGAGAGCCACCCCCCCCCAGTTAGAGACTGCAAGGCACGTGTCCTCAGCTGGCCCGAGTCCTGCCCACAGCGCCCTGCCTCTGCCACCCATGGCACAGCCTGCACCTGGGCCCATCCTGGGGAGGGATTCACAGACGCTGAGGGATGGAGACTGGCCACCAGCTTCAGACCCACCGAGGCTCCCCTTCACCAGCAGGCGTCAGCCCAGGCCTAACCCATCTGCCTTATGCAGCCCCTGTGTTCATTTCACTCTGGGCTACAGGGCTTAGCCCTAATCCAGGGACCGTAAGAGACCAGCTTCTGTGTGGGAAGTCTGCCCGCCGCGTATGCCATCCCGGGAACGATCCTTTCCACACGAACAGAGTCATTCAAGTCAGCTCTGTCTGCTGGGCCTGGCTCTCCTCTCCATCTGCCAGGTCTACACCTGAAACACTTCACTCGCTCCCCTGTGCTTTTCCCAGACTCCTGCCTGCATCCGCGAGAGCAACATTTGTCCCCCGGGCTTTTTAACGGAAGAAATATCCAGCCTGAGGAAGACCCGGCAGAATGAAAAGCAGAGCAGGAGAGCAGAGGGGCCTTTTGGATCCGTGAGTCCATCCTGCTCTCCCAAGCCAGACTGTTCCCGGGTGCTTCCCGTTCCAGGACACGCAAGATGTCCACGTTCCAGGATCCCTACCCAGTAAGTCAAACACAATCCCAGTGCTGCCGAAATCGAAGCATAAATGAAAAACAAATCCTCATTTAATGCCGCCCCAAACAGTCTCCCACTTGCCATATGGTTTGCTTTTCTCTCTCAAAACAAATATTGTTCAGAGGGGTAATTAGAATTCTGTTCATCCTCTCTGGAGAGTATCGTTCCACAGTAAAGAGTGTTTGCAACGGGCAAGTCACTCCGGAAATGCTACTGTCACAATCAATGACATATCCCACCGACAGCTTCTACCCTGTCAGGAGAGACCAGCCCGTCCCCACTCTTTGGGTAGACTCCTCAGGGCTGCGCCCGAATGCTCAAAGCCTTCCAGAGTTTGGAAGCCCCCACACTTCTAGGCTGAACAGGCGTTTCGTTTGGGTGAAACATGGGCAGCTATTTTATCAGAACCAGGTCATCCCGCCCTACTCTGTGCTGACTTTCCAGCCACCAAGATCCTCAGAGCTGCCCCTCAAATCTACCCAATTTCCTCCAACTCCCGCCCCAACGGCTTTTCCTTCTTCTGTGATTCTGCTTGGGAGCAGATTTCTTTGGACATGCGCGTGCCGCTTCCCCGTGGGTTTCTTGCGGAGTTCTGATCCAGGCTGAAAACTGAATTATTATCAGCCCAGACAGAAGAGTTAATACCTTTAATATCTCTCCGTCCCTCTGGACGCATGGCAATCCCATAGATTTATCGCTTTCCTTTAATCCAGTTTAGCAGAGGAGCTCAGGAAAATACATTGCATAAGGGGCTTAACAGGCATCCCCGTCTCCTTGCTGAATTCCTGGCGGCGCTCCTCCCATGCCACCCATTCAACCACGGCACCCCAGACACTGAGATTACAAAGGCTTCAGTCAATGCAAGAAGATATCCCAGGCACGCCACAACATCCAAGCCCCAGAAATAAGTGCGAATTACTGGCCTGCATAGAAGTGCTCTCGTGATTCAAGCTGACTACATGAAAAGGATGAAAGGCCCCTGCCTCTTGGTTCCAGCTACTCGGCGACACACGGCCAAGGACGGTGCTTCTTCCTCCTGCAACATCAGTGCTGGGGCCATTACCATGAAACAATGACACGACCACAACGCTAACATGCTCGGATTACGGCCTAAGCAGGATCTCGCCCTCCGGTCCCAACATCCGTGAAAAGTACAACCGAGGGATTGCTCTGTCTGCGGCTTGGGTGTCCATTTCCTGCTCCTGGGGTCCAAGGGCCACCGGCAGCCAGGGTGCAGTGCAGACGCCTCCCTCTGCTCTGCCAGTGCTTCCTGCTTCACTCCTCACCCACAACCCCGCCTGGAGCGCATTTGGGGGCTTCTATACGGCCCTCAATGCCCAAAGCCCAGCCTGCAGCATTCCTGACCTTCCAGTCCTGGCCATGGCTCCTCTCCTCCAACCTGCACAAGCCCTGCTGTCCCAGCCTGGGAGTGTGTCCCCAAACTCTGCTGCCCTGCACTTCAGTTCCGGGAGCAGGGGCCCTGCTAGTCCGGTCTTCGTGCTCACTAATGTGCCCTGGTTTGGCAAGGTGGAAACCGTCTGTCGCGGAGCATGGGGGAATCAGGTCCCTGCACCCTTCTTCCTGGGGTTAACCAGGACTCTCAGTCAGCCAGGAGAAGAGAAGGTTTATTTGAAATGACAGGAACACAATGCAAACCAGAGCTTGTCAGTACAAACAGGATCCCTCCATCAGGCCCTTCTGCGGGGCAGGGAGATTAGACCCCAGATTCGGGCTCCCTCCTCTTCCCCAGCCAGCTTCTAACCCCCCTCTCAAGATACTGCTGCATTTTCTCTCTCCACCCAGCCACTCCCCAAGCCTTTGTCCAGGTTCCCGGGCAGAAGATCTCACCTCTCCCATCCTCCGCCCTGGGCTTGGGTTACAGCTCAGGTACTTCCTCTCCAGAGAAACCTCCCAGATCAGATCCGCCCTGCTCCCTGCTCGTCACACCATCCACCAGGGGCATGAGCCAGGTTCTCCTCCATTGTGAGTGAGGCTGAGTTTGAATCTACAGCAGGTCTCCGAAGGGGAGCGGCTCGCGTGTTAGGCCCTGGCACGGTGAACAGAGGGACGACTGGTGCGTCATTGGAAGGTAAAGAGCCGTCCCTCCAGCTGAAACACTGTTATCCCCAGGTCACAGATGCAGATGCTGAGGCCCGGATCGGTTACGTGACCAGCCCAAGGTTACACAGCAAGAACATGGCAGAACCGGGGGTCAGACCCAGGTTTCTGTGCCCAGTCCAGTGTCTCCATTCGCCTCCTTCGGTTCATGTCCCCTTTTCTGAACCCCAGCGTTCGTGCGTGGCTGGCTGGCAGGTCGGCCTTCCTCTGCCCATCTGCTGCACAGGCCAGCCCTGGCAGGGTACCGAGAGCTGCCCAGGCCCGCACTAGCTTGCTGTTGTGCACAAAGCCCTGGGCCGGACCCTGGCTCGCCCCGAGCCCCAGCGGTACCTGGGAGAAGCTGTGATTTATTCCCGTCTCTGGCAGGGAACTGCCATTCCCCCAACACCAACCAAAGCTCCGTAAAAGGAAACAACTCTCAAGTGAGTGGGAAGCACTTTCCTTAACGAGCACATCCTGCCGGGACTCCTGACTTCAGTGCACGTGTGTTCTTATTAATGCTGAACAGCTTGGTTTTAGCATCTGCATGACGTGTTCTAAACACTGCACAACACACCAAGGAGAGCCTGTCCTAAAGCCACCTGGCCCTGCCCCCTGCTTTCCAAGGCAGAGTCTGACCACGGCTCCAGTCCCCCTGTGCACACACAGTTAGCTACCCTGCGGGGGATGCTGAGGTTGAATCACCCCCAGTGGAATCTGGCAAGAAACCTCAGGGCTGCGCCTGTCATCATAAAATGCACCTTCCCCCGTTGCTTTTTACCTGCCCACCCAGGCCCCATACTCCCCACGCACCCTGGGGAATGGGAGCTAATGTGAGTCCTCCAAGGGAATCTGCCTTAATTACAGAGTTTAAGGAGCGTGGATTGTGCTGGGTAGCCTGCGGTCCCAAGCCCACGTCTAAATTACTCAGGACACAATTAAAATCAGCTCCCAGAGACCAGAATTTGGCAGATGAGCACAGAAAAGGCTTGATTGACTCAAACATCTTCTTTCTTTCCCGTTTTAATTGGGAAGCATGCGGATTCATTAACCTCAGGGCTCGGCCTTCTCGAAGGGCATCCGAACCAAAACCAGAGCTGCCTGGGCTGAACAGTTCCCCCCTCTGCGGTCAATAGGACGTTCTCCCCCAGGATACCAACTTCTCACCTGGGGGAAACATGCAGCCCACCTCCCCTGCCCCCCCCGGGCTGCCTCTGCCTCCTCTTTCAGCTCCCCTGGAACCCGGAGGAGGGGATCTCTCGGCTGGAGGCGACACCAGTCTGTAGGAAAGCTTCTAGGGGCGACTGCTCCAGCTCCCGGAGGTCTGACGCTGTCGCGACTGTCTCAGGACGGAAAGTGGCCATGAAAGCCCCCAGCCCACAACACCACCTGGAACTGAGAATGAAAATTCAGACTCCCGGAGACGACCCGTGCAGAGACAAGGGCAGGTTCCTGCGAGGACACCAAGACCTGAGGGGACCAGGCCCTTCTGCACTGGCCCCCACCACACTCTGTTGACTCCACTACGGTTCCACGGCAGATTTACAGAGCTGTGACCAAGACCCGCATCTGGCCTCTGTGATCATTCCCTTCCGGGTTCCCTCCATCTGCACCACAAAGCAGAGATCTAGAACGTCAGCGCCTCCCTGGGGTCTAGAGCTGCACCAAGACCCCACACTCTGTGATGGGGCTTCCGCACTCACTGCCTTAGACACCAACGCCCCTGAGCGCCTGGGTCTGTTACGTTTTTATCCTCCGAGCAGCCCCGGAGCTACACTTAGAGGACAGCTCTGAAGGGCCGGGGGAGGAGGACGCACACTGGGCTGGACTTGGGGACCATTTCCGCCCGATGCAGACGTTGCTGTTTCCCAGCGAGGTCCTGCCTGCCACAGCCACCCCACCACAGAAAATGGGGCACAGAGATTCCCGGAGGGAACCAGGACTTGGGCTCAGCTTCGGGAGCGGACGGTGCCCGCAGTGGTGAGAGGAAAGAGGAAATCCCCCGCCCCCCGTACTGCGTCTCTTACAAAATCTGGGCTTTCAGAAGCTTAAGGCTGGAAAGCAGCTTATTAACATGAGCCTGCGAGAAAGGCGCCTGGCAGGCATGACAAGTAGCAATTGCCCAGGCTACAACCCAGGCAGGGCCTCTGCTGCCAAGGAGCGCAGGCGTTTAGCATGGATTTGGATTTGCCTCTAATCCCGGTCCCTCTGTGACAATGAAGGGCGCGCTGGAGAAACAAATTCCAAAGCGGATCTTGTGGAGACGGGCCCTGCCATCTGGAGGAGTGCTGGCACACCCGGCCGGGGCGCTCCAAACGCACCAGGAAAGGCAAGGCGAGGGTGTTAACTGCTCCGGCAGTAGGCTCCCCCCCGGCTGAGAGCAGCCCTCGGCAAAGCTGACCCGTCTGCTCCCCTTTGAGGTCCCGTCAAGTCCAGCAGCTGGTTCTCAGTCGGCAGCGAGCTCGCTGGGATCAGGCCGTCCGCAGGGTGCTGGGATTGTAACAACCCTGACCTGGACCAGGCTCACGCAGGGCTGTGACCTCCTCAGGCCAGCAGCTCCCCGCGTCCCTACCGGCTGACAGGACACGCTCACAGCACCACTGGGCTGAACAACTGCAAAGGCTCCTTTAAAACCCTCTTCGCTGGTTGGCCCTGCCCGCAGCAGAACGCACCCCCCCCCCCCCCCCAAGGGGAGAATCCCGGCCACGGGGCTACCAGCTCCCCCACCCCTCGCCCACTCTGCCGCCTGCTGCTGGGCCCCGAGCCACAGGGCCAGGGAGGAGCGGAGGCTAAACCGGGGTGAGCGGCCAGCTAGAAACTCCTAAGAGACCGTCCGTCACAAGGCACCGAAGAGTGAACCGGGCAGGAAATCGCTGCCAGGGAAGGAATAGGGGAGTTCCTCCCTCCCCACACTGCCCCAGCACTTCATTCTCTGCTCCTCTCTCCCCAGGCCCCCCACACCTGGCTAGAGTCTCCCTCTGTCTCACCCCCACCGCCTCTCTCAGCGGCTCCCCCCATCCCCCTCCCTGTTCCTGCCCCCTCGCTCTCCTCCGGTCCCACCCCCACCTCCGCACGCAGGGTTTTGTCTCGTGCCCCCATCTCCTCTCTCAGCTGCACTCTCCGGCCCTGGGCATCTCCCCCCCACACCCCCGCCCTGCCCGCTGCCGGGCTGCAAAGCACCATCGGCCAGCAGCCCCCGAGAGCAGCGCGGGGGGGAGGAAGGCCCCAGAAGAAGAGTGGGCGAGTGGGAGGAGACAGAGGGGGGAGGGAGGAGCACAGGGAGTGGGGCTATGGGGCGATCCATGCCTGTGCGGGGGATGGGGGAGGGTGTCAGACTCTGCTCCTCTGCTCTGCCACGCACCTGAGAGCACTCCAGTCCCTAAATCCAGCCCCACCCCACCCCCCGCCACCACCAGCAACCAGCTACCTGGCTGCAAGGCTCTGTAGCCTCCTACCCGCCCCTCCCAAGGCGCGAGTCTCTGCTCAGTGGATCATAACCCGTTGCCATGAGAATTCACATGGTCCCAAAAGCAGGATGTGACCTAATGTGGGGGGAAAGCGCAGGGTGTCCCGGGCCCCCAGGCTGAACGTCGCAGCGGGGATGGCAGAGGTTCACCACCTGGCATAGGGCACCCTGGCCAGCTCGCAGCTCCTGGTCACACCCAACCCCCCAGGCGGTGACTTACGTACATGCAAATGCGCATCTACCACGCACAACCTGCTCACTTCCGCGGGCCGTTAACGTGGTAAGGGCAGGAGATACGTGAACAGCTGCACCGAGCCGTATGCTCAGTCACAGACCCGGCACGTGCAGAGCTGGGCTTGCATGGTCTGTCCGGGCAGTACTCGGAAACATGGCCCAGCTCCCTCCCCGGCCTATTAGAAATCAACAATAGCTGCCACATTTACCGGGCACGCTGCGTAACGTGCCCTCCCCGCACTGTCAGTGCGGCTGCAAGTCATTCCCCAACCCCCGCCTCGGAGCTCTGCTGGCGTCGCTAATGTCCCTGGTGCATAAACAAAGGAAGAGTCACTGTAGAGCCCTTTAAATCCAGTGTTATTGCTCAGACGGCTCAGGGAAATGGCCAACAGCTAAATAGCCAGAGGAATCCAAACTGCTCATAAGGCCTTGACTAACTGCCCTAATTCTCACATTTCATTACAAACGCCACCAGAGCCCAGCTGGGTTGGAAATCATGTTGCCTTCTTTCTGGAATTGGTTTTTGCTAGAGCTGGCGCTATTTCAGAGAGCAGGAGCCCAGGCCTGGCACAAAGGGGACTCCAGAAATGAGAAATTCACCTTTGTAATGGTTTCCATTTGAAAAGGGCCATTTGTCAAATTACCCTGAAAAGCAAAGTGTGAGTCTAAACTAGAGAGAGAGCGAGAGAGAATCATCTTCACACAGAGCCGTCCAGAGCCCCTCGGGGATCCCAGCCCAGTTACACAAGATCCACCGCAAAGATACTGGACCAGAGACTGGGTCAAAGGCAGGGGCTGGATACAGTCTTTCCTCCCTGGGCTTCTCCGCTCTACTCTTTGTGGAGCCCTGGGGAGTGACGCTCCACCCAACTCCCTGCACATCGGGACTTCTCAGCTGGAGATTGATGGCGTGCGCTAGTCTGGCGGATAGACAGACAGCGAGACACTGTCTGTGAGTGAAAGGGAGGCAACGCAATAGCACGGATGTTAGATTAGTGAAAAAGTGATGGACAGAGAGAGAAATTCGGGCTGAAGGCTCAGTGACAGAGGAAACAGATCCTGTAGATGGGATTTTCTCCAGCCACCCTTCCTGGGAACCCATGTGGGCAGACGGTGGGGAATTGCAATTCCCAGTAGGTACAACCAGCAGAGAGACGCACTTTCAAAACTGACGAGGTGTTGCAAGACCAAATGCAAGCCATTGGGACGCAGATGCCATGTTCTGTAATGGCTCCTGCTGACGGTGGTTAAAATGGAGACAGTTCTCAGTAGGTTAAAGTCCCCCTTGGTTAGCTGGGTATTTGGGGGGCCGTTCTTGGGGGGAACAAAAGAAATAAAAACAGACTGAGTCCAAACGATCCGTCTATTTAAGGGTGCCATGCTGCCCCCAATAAATCTGGGGGGGCGTGGGGTCAGGATCAGTCAGAGGTTGCAATCCCTGCCTTCCAGAGGAATGTTTCGCTGGAGACTTTTTAACTATTCATTGCTATTTAACCTTTTGGCAATATTGGAAGACACTAAATAGGTCTCTCTCTAACAGAAGTCACAGCCCTTCGGGTTACGGAGGGCCAGGGTGAGCCGATGCACCGATTTTATAGGGACAGTCCCGATTTTGGGGTCTTTTTTCTTATATAGGCTCCTTAAATAGGACCTCCCCACACCCTTGTCCCAATTTTTCACACTTGCTGTCTGGTCACTCTACAGAGGTGCCCGCTCAGGCCTTGTGCCTGGGGAGGGCTCTGTCCCACCTGTCAGTGGTGGGTGAGCGCGCGCGCGCACACACACACACACACACACATATATAACCCTACCTTGCCTCTGGTCTGACATTGAGCAGAGGAGACGGGTACCTCGGAAACACAATGGGAAATACAGAACACTCCAGATGGAATGGATTCCCGAGGGAGGTGGTGGAATCTCCTTCCTTAGAGGTTTTTAAGGTCAGGCTTGACAAAGCCCTGGCTGGGATGATTTAGTTGGGGTTGGTCCTGCTCTGAGCAGAGGGTAGGACTAGATACTCCTGAGGTCCCTTCCCAAACTTACAGTCTATGATTCTATGACCACCACAAGGGACACTGGATCAGGACTGACTATTCCCAGGAAGCAACTGACCGATTTCATCAACTGAGCCCTTTCTCTTGTTAGGGAGCAGACATCTCTGTGACAAGCAGGGAGAAGGGTGGACATGATCTTAAAAGTTTCCTCTTAGGGGAAAGGCTTTTCTGAAGGGAGATACCTGGAGCTGTAACCTGAGATGAGAGGCGGGAGGGGAGTTGACACCTTTGGCCCGGGAAGTGAACAAAGGAAGGCAGACGGGTGGAGGGATTGAAGACAAGTAGAAGCTGTCTGGGAAAGAGAGGTGGGGAGCCCGGATTCGGGGTCTCATCTCCCTGCCCCTCAGAAGGGCCTGACTAAGGGTTCCTGTTTGTACTGACAAGCTCTGAGTTGGATTGTGTTCCTGTCATCTCAGATAAACCTTCTGATCTACTGGCTGGCTAAGAATCACTATGAATCCCAGGAAGTGGGGGGTGTGGGAACGGGACTCCCCCACCCCCTGTGACAATCTCCTGGCCAGTTCGGTTGTTACACGGAATCCTTCCAGCAATTTCTTCAGACGTATTTCTGTCTGTCGTAAACTGACCGATATCTGCAGTGTGTCTGGTCCCTTCATTTACACAGTGTTGCTACTGATTGTGGAAGCACTTCCAACCCACTGTGTGGCTCATGACTCCCTGTATTCACATGCAAAGGCACCGGTTCACATGGGAGCCAAGGGGCCTGCACTGAACGGTTCAGAGCTGGTCTCCAGCTGAAAAGCTAGATGCTCAAATGTTCATGGAACATGAAACAGAACAGGACACAAGCTCAAACTCCTTAAAGTCAAACGCTGGTGAATATGGATTTACAGCATTTTTCACACACACACACACAGATACACACACACAGACACAGACACAGACACACACACACACAGACACACACAGACAGGTAGACTAGTAAGCAAAGGGCAGGAACATCACATCACACAGCTGCTATCAGAGGTAAAATAAAGAATTGCTTTAATGAGGGTTAGGAGTTACTGCCTGCGATCGGTGTCGCTTTCAGTGAAGCTGGCACCTGGCAATGAGCTGGAGAATGGCCCAGGCAAGTGATAAACAGTTTGGGGTCCCCTGGAGGGAAATCCTCGGAAAGATTGATAGTGGCGCAGCCTTAGGAGGAGACGATAAGGACGACTGTGAGGGCCTTTTATAGCAATGCAGCATGGCCTCGTCTTTCTCCGACAGCCCTTTCAGGCTGCGTGAACCCGCTGTGCCGCCCAGCACTCCAGAAACAGTGCACGGTGCAGGGGAGAGAAAAGCGGGAGGATTTCAGAGAGAGAAGAGGGGGAAAGCAAATTCATTAAGGAAACTGGAGCTACAATCATCTGCAGTGTAACAAATGACACATGCCGATGTACTCTCCAAACCGGGCTGCCGCTAGTGACAGGACACAGGTGGAGGCAGGGGCTGGACATCCCAGCTTAAAAACTACAGATAATTTGAGACCGAGAGTCCCCTGCTTTCCTCCCACAGATACTCTACAGCTGCTCAGGGCTCTCATTCCACTCCGAGCAGGTCTTCCCAGGACAGACATGGCAGGATCCTGCCTTCTCAGACTCTGACTCCTGTGCCTGAGGCAGGAAAGGAAACTTTCAGTGGGATACCCAGGCAGGCCAATGCTCCCCTCCCGGGATGAGCGTAGAGCGGTGGGCTAAGTGCAATGCACTGGCTTCGCCCGTGTGACTGTCTCCCTCTAGTGTCTGGTCACCAACAAGGAGAACCGGCTGTTACGCTCCAGCTGCCTGACTGCCAAAGGCTGGGAATGGGCGACAGGGGATGGATCACTTGATAATTCCCTCTTCTGTTCGTTTCCTCTGGGGCAACTGCCCTTGGTCACGGTCGGTAGACAGGACACTGGGCTGGATGGACCCTTGGTCTGACCCTCTGTGGCCACTCTGGTGCTGTTCCTTACGGCCGCTGGAGTTCCTGGCCAAGGTTTGTATGTTTGATTCGTGGGCTTGTGCATCCGCAGGCCTGGCACGTGGGGGGAGCCGGAACCTCCGTGCTCTGATCCCAGCTCCCACTGCAGCGTCGGGCAAGGTGCTTCCTCTTGTGAGGAGCCCCATTCCCATCAGTGGGGTTTCTGGACAGAGTAGAGGGGCACAGGGAGGAGCAGGCCCTTGTCCCTGCTCTCCATGGGGCAGAGAGGGGAAGGCTGCTCTCCGGGGGAGCTCAGAGGTCCAGGTGGGTGAGGATGCTGCACACACATTGCAAAGTGCTCCAGAAATGCGGAGCTGAAAGCCCTTCCCTGACAACATCCCCAGGTGCCCAGCACTCTGCACCTGTCCCACCTGGTTGGCTCCAAAGCCCCGTCCCCTTTGCACCTTTTCTGCTCCCCCTCCCCTGACATTGGGGCTGCGTCCTCTTAGCCAGCAGGCAAAGGAGAGAGTGACTTTAACGGGCTCAGTGCGCCGATGGTTTATAGCCACTGCCTGTCATAAACCGAGGAAACCAGGATCGATAAATCTCCCAGGAAACAAAAATCAGGGGAAATAAAACGAGCTCAATGGGGAAACAGAGATAAACGGAATTGAAAACGCCTGCTGGGACAGCCTGGCGCTGTCATAAACCTGAGATATACCAGCCGGCTCGCCGCCAAGAATCCCAGTCCCAGCAGGGGAGGGCACCACAGACCAACCCAGGTGCTCCTGAGACACCCCGAGGAAAAGGGGGTGCGTAGCCACACTCCTCCCTGCAGGGGCTGCCCCTCACTCTATTCCTGGGGCGACCCGCAATGCCGGCCACAGTCGCCTCTCACGAGACGGGACCCCAGGGGAGCACAAGGACCCGACACCAGCTTCCCTTGCTGAGGGCTGCAGGGGGAGCAGGAGGGACACAGCGACCAGGCCAGGCTCTCAGCCTTCCTGAAATGGCCCCGAATCCAGGGCCCTCACTGCCTGCTCCTCCCACAACCATCTCCCTCAGGGCTGCCTCTGGCTCCCTCTGACGTCAGACCTGGGCCAGGGCCCCGCTCACAGCAGCAGTGGGCCCCATTCTGCTCGCAGCTGCACAGGAGCAAACGTGGACGCCTGCCCTGTGTTCTGGGATGCGCTGGGCACAGGGCCGCCCTGTGTGGGAGTGGGCAGAGCTCTCCTCCTCTCTGGCATCGGCAGGAGCAGCCCCCTGGGGCTGTGTGCACACCTGAGGACCCAATATTTGATTAAGGGGTTATCAGATCACACACAGCTCTCAGACCCCACGCCAGCTCCTATGCGACAGCCGTGCCCCGCTCCCGCTGGGGGTGGCACAACAGAGCATCCTTCGGCGGTAATGAGATCCCCGCTGGGCCAGCTGGGGCACCAGCCGCGGGCTCCCCAGCTTGTTGCAATGGCTCCGGCCATGGTCACAGCCAGGATGAAGCAGAACGGGGAAGGACGGCTGCAGAAGGAAAAGGCTTTGCCATCGTCACACAGCTGCTCTACCGGGGGAGGAGCGGATGGAGAGCGAGTAACGAACTTGCGCTGGGGCCCTGTAATTGTCTCTCCTGCAGGAAACAAACAGGACCTCTCCCAGCCTGGCAGACCCCACCCCCTACCCCCACAGGCTGGTCATTTTTGTCTGTCTTGGTTTTTAGTCCAGGAGGTAAAGACGATGCTGCTGAGTTCTCAGTCACTACAGGGGGCAATAAGCATGTGACACGAGCCTGCGGGCCATGGACAGCCCTACGCACATGGAGCGAACCAGCTGGGGAGGGACGATCTTGCCACCAAGTCTGAGGCCCTAATTTACACGTTCAAACCTGTACGTCGCGGGCACCCCACTCTCGAGTTCACGTCGATCCCCTGCACCCAGGAGCAACACTTGGCGCGAAAAGGAGGAGAAACTGGAACAGGACACAAGCTTCTCCTCGGCAGGGGCCAGAAGAACTCACCGAAGCCAGGCTACGACCGGAACTCCCTAAAAGCAAAGGACTTTTCCAAGTGGCCATTATCAGCCACAAGAGGCCAGCGGAACCCCTCCCCCAACAGCCAAGTGGCCCTGGTGGGGTAGATGCAGTGGGAATAATTATTGTTGAGCCAGGTTTTGTCTGCGCCGGGAGACAAACTGAGAAATCCAGAGAGAGTCAGTTCATCTCAAACCAACGCTGAATAGATTTTTTCCGCCATGAAATGGAAAAAAAAAAATTCTCAGGGGAATGAAATGCCTGGAACAGCAAATCAAAGCCACAGTTCCAAACTTCTGCTCTTCAGGAATTTTTCAGCCGAAACTATTCACCCAGTTCTGCCTGAATGCACCAAGTGTCAGTGCCCTGAAACCGTATTTTCCAGTGAATTTACTATTTTCAGAACAGCTCTAGTCACAATGGCAGTAAATGCTTGTGCAAATGAACCCCAGCAGCTCCCTGCACCTACACTTGCCACAGTGGCATGTGTCCTTTTCTAACAATCTGGGCCTAGAAGTTTTTCATGCATTAACTAACAGTCCTTCTCAACATTACCAACCCACCTGGAAGCCTCACAGTTCACAAATTAACCTCCCATCTGGTGCCCAGACTCCCTAGATACTCAGAAAAATACAGCCAGGTGTAGCCTCCTTTCCTGGACACCATTTTGCAGAGGTGGCACCTCAGAAGACATAGTTCCATCTCCAGCAGAGTCCTAGAGCCCATGCTGGGTGAGGTCTATGAAGGCAGGGGTTCTCACATGGCTACCAATGAGGGGAGGGGACCTGGCTGGGTCCCAGTGGGATGGGCGGGGGAAGTTTTGAAAAGTGGAGAACCGTTGTATGATGGGGTAGATTCGGAATTCTAGTCTCTTGGCTGGGACATGAAAGCAAATCTCACGCCGTCAGAATGAGCGTGGGGGAAGGGTTTCATGGGCCACTGCTCAGTTTTTGGGTTCCCTTCAACAGAAATTGACTCAGAACAGCTGAAAACCCACCGGGAAAGGCCCCGAGGTGCTTTCAACACACCTGGCTAATGGAAATGCTGTAACGTCAGCTGTTTAATCCCCAGGTGGACGGCACGGCGGAAAACAGGAGCCTGCTTGTTTCCAAATGTAACCAGCGGGCGATGGAGGCTGGTACCACGAGCCAATCTGAAATGGGCGCTGATGCCACAATAGCAAGTGAGGGTGACAGGGAGAGGGGGGACTGACTCTGGAGAGCCTTGAAAGCAAAGACAAGCAGCTTACGTTCACTGCAGCAGAGAGGGGGACCAGTGGAGGGCTGCAGAGCGGGGTGACGGGCCAGGAACATGATCTTTGCAGCAGCCTTCTGAAAGGAGAGGAACAGGGCAAGACTGCATGTGTCAAGGGCAGAGAGAAACAGGCCCCAGTAATTGAGGCACGAGATGGAGAGAGCATGTAACTGTCTGGTGGGATGGGGAAGGCCGTGCCTGAGAGGCGGCCAGGCTTAGCCATAGCTTGCCGCCCTAGCGAGAGTCCCGAGTGACAGGCAGGACAGGGGAGAAAGGCGACAGCAGGTGGGGCTTTGCGGGGGAAGATTGGGAGCTCTGGCTTAGAGAGACAGGAGGGGACAAGTCTGGAGTACAGGGGAGATCTATGGAGCATCAGCAGAGAGCCGGTCGCTGACTTGGATGAGCTCACCCAGGGAAAAGAAGAGGGGGCCAAAGTAAGAGCAGAGAGCTGGAGAGGGAAGAGGCGGATCTACTGAAGGATGCACTGAAGGACCAGGGGAGGACAGCGCCAGGGAAGCCAGAAGAGCCTGGCCAACAGCATCAAAGGCAGCGGCCAGGCAGGGCTGCGGGTTCAGCCTGACTCTGAGATTTGGCCAGGAGAAGGACTGAGGAGAGCGGCCCCCGTGGATGGCGAGGGGCAGAAACCAGCCCAGAGAGGAGATTTCAGACCATACCGGACAGGCTCTGGGGTGGGGGGCGAGATTCTTACTTGGGGGCATCCCACTCAGAGGGGTCCTGAGAGCAGGCCTGGGGAGGGAGAAAAATCTGTTGACCTGGCCCGAATACTAAACCCTCCAGGGGAACGTCTGCAGCTCCGGAAGCGAAGGGAGCGGGACAGCCGGGCGAGAGGGACACTGGAAAGCCCCGGGTGCGAGAGGCTCCCAGTTCCAGAGCGAGGGAGGATGGCGCCAGGCACAGCAGCAGGGCGAGGGAGCGGCGCGTGCAGGGGAGGGCGGGAATTCAGGTCGAACCGAACCGGAGTGCAGCAGCCGGCAGGCAGAGCCGCTGCGCCTCCCTCGGGGAGTGATTTCATCCCACCCAGGTGAGTTTAATCGGCGCGAACCAGAGCCACCAGCATCTGCAGAGGGGGATGATCCAAGAGATGGGGGCGCCCCGGCAATGCTAGGGCCTGCCTGAAATCACCAAACTCCCCCCGGTGCAGACACAGCTCTGGTGCTGTGGCCCCTTTTCACCCTGGCAATAAACCCCACAGCCAGGCCCAGCTCCACACAAAAACTCTCGCTCATGGCGGCTGGAACCGGCTCTGGGAAGCCCCAGGTCATCCCGTCCCCCCCCCCCCCCCACCTGCCCTGGTTACTGTCCACTTGGCATTTGCAACAGATCCGTTGGGGGCAGAGATTCAATGTGCTGACCTGCAAACAAATCCAGTTCACTGTCTCCTCCGCCTCGTCCCTCCCTGGAGCCGGGGCGGGAGCAGCTGGCCTTGCTGCCGAGATCAACACCCGTCCCCAGGTCCGGCTCGGACAGAGACACACGCAGGCACGGTCGGTTTGTTTCTAATGGGGGCGAGAGCAGAGGAGCCAACGCTCAGAGACGCACAAAGACTCACTAGTGCACAGAGCAATCCAATGGCTTTGTCTGTATTACTGAGAACAAGCCCTGTGGGGCTTCTGAGCACAGGACCCGGGCCCCTGCCCCACCTGCGCCCTTCACTGGAATCCCCTGCACATTAGTCTGAGTACTCAGACCCTGCAGCGGGAGAGCAGCGGTCTCCGGCTGGAGATCGCTCCATTCTCAGTGCCTGGCCGGGTCTGCGCACAGAGAACTGGCGATTCCATTGTGTGCCCAACCGTATGGTGGCCGAGTGCTGCTCTGGGTTCTCAGCAGAAAATCCTTCCCCACAACCAGCCCTCAGCAGCAGCCTTCCCAGGGAGCCCAGGGCTGAGCAGACTCTGCAGACAAAGGCCAGACTGTCTCCGGGCTCAGCTTTGTGATGGGATGTGTCTGGGAGTTGCTTGATAGCAGTTCTGGATCAGCCCTGCCCCGTGGAGCAGTGGGAAAAACGGGGGTCCCATTCCACAAACATTTTCAAGAGAGTGACGCATTTTCTGGGTCCGAATTGGGATGAAAAGCTGAAATCTTGAAAATGTTCCAATAAATAAATGAACAACTAGAGATTCCCAGTGGGTCATTGGAAGTGAGGAGTTTTGACTGGACCTTCTCCTTTGTCTACATTTACTACAATGTCAAAACCAAAAACTGTTTTGACTGAAAAACCAACAAATCGACAGTTCCAAAGGTTTTCCCAGAAATGTTTTGAGTTGGGAGAGACTCGAACCCAACCCTGGTTTGGTTTTGATGAAACAACGTTCTTTGGTAGGGGGGAAAACCCCTGAATCTGGCCCGGCCCTCTCTCAAGTCTGGGTGCCTGGAGAGGGACAGCCTGGAGCTGCCTGCACAGCTCATACGCTGCGGTGTCTCTGCTGAGGACAGACACACAAGCCTGTAATAACCATCCTGTTGTGACAAGTAGGGGGAAGGGTGGACATGACTCCTGAGGCTGAGCTACTCTGACCTGGAAACCTGGAGCTGTAACCTGAGAAGGAGGGGGAGGGGAGTTGACACCTTGGGGCTGGCAAGGGAACAAAGGGCAGGCAGACGCTGGAGTTTTTTGAAAAAGGGTCAGAAGCTGGCTGGGGAAGAGGAGGGAGCCCGGATTCGGGGTCTCATCTCCCTGCCCCCCAGAAGGGCCGGGCCAAGGGGGCCTGTTTGTACTGACAGCTCTGAGTTGGATTGTGTTCCTGGCATCTCAAATAAACCTTCTGATCCACTGGCTGACTAAGAATCACTGTGAATCCCAAGAAGTGGGGGGTGTGGGAACGGGACCCCCTCACCCCCCATGACACCTGTGAAGATATGTTCTCAACACCGTAGCACAACACAGGTTAATACATAATAATAGTTCGAGCTCTAGCTTGCCCTGTGAATTACTTACCTTGATGAACCATTATTAACTCTAGTCAATCATATACATCATCTTGCTACGTCCGCACGAGCCAAAAGCTTTTCCTCTGGATTTGTATTCAGTCTGCAATGAACAGACCGGCCTCCTGGTGAATTGGCTCCATCCCTGAGGAAGCGTGATGGTTATACAGGGAACAGGGTTTCTTACACAAATGCCCAAAGCCGCCAGTGCCCGCTATGTAAGCTCGGGGTCAGTTATCCAGAGGTGCAAGTCGGACAGATGTACATGGAGCTGCAGGTGCATATCAGGGGTGAAATCCCGGCCCTCTCGGAGTCAAGGGGAGGAAAAAGCATCACGAGACAGGCTCGTTGCAGGATAAATAACAACAAAGCTGAGTCTGAATTAGAGACACTAAAATCTCCAAGCTTTGTCTGTTTCCATTTGCACTGAGAATTTACTACCAGCCCTGGAGCTGGGGAATTGTATTTTTCCATGTCAGGATGATCCAAGCTGCTCCCCAGCTCAGGCAGCCGAGGGCAACACACGCTGCAGGGCACCTGCCACCAGCCCTAAGAATGGGGGCTGGAAGGAAAGGAACAGGCCTTTGACTCCACAGCACAGACAGCGCCACCGACGGGTTTGTAGGGAAAAGCACCAGACAGGCACCTGGGCCCCTCAGCGAGAAGGTTCGAGGCCGACCTCCCGGAGCGTTTTGTTAGCAGGGCCCACGCAGGAATCCCCTGTAGACGGGAGTTGTGGAGGTGCGGAGGCAGGAAAGGTTTCTGAAAAGGAAGGGGAGGGAGCTGGGCTAATCCCAGGAACGGCGAGGCAGAGCGGGGAGACAAAGAGAGGTGGAGCAGGACTGGGTATCAGTAGCTCTCTAATTTCTCTGTACATTCTGTAGCACAGATCTCGGTCATTATGTGCTGGGCTGTGACTGAGGGTGGCTTATTCCTTCCTTTCATAGAGCTCCTTGTCCTCATTCATGGGTTATTATGGTTCAGTGAGCCAGGTGCTCAGAGAACTAATTGCCAGCTCAATCTCGCTCGTACACTAAGCGATCCCCCCGCCCGGGCTCCCCTGCCCTGGCACCCCAGCCAGGAGCAAACAGCTCAGTCCAGCAGTGGCTGGGCTTCGAAAGCAAAGCTCCCTCGGGACAGGTGATTATACCCTCCAGCCAGTGCTGCCGAGGGTCATGCGAATGGACCCTGGGAAACCTGCTGTGGCTTGGAGGTACCATTGAGCAGGGGCTGGCCCATCAATATCCCAATGACCACTGCTCCCGGCCAGCCCCGCCTTCCCCTGGGGCCTGCGTTCCAGAGTGGCCACGTTCTGCCTTCAGCTGCACCTGGGCAGGGAGTAAATGAGGGCAGGGTTAGGGCCAGGTGTTTCGGGCCAAGTTCCACAGCCACGCTATATGCAGCCAGACGTGGTTGGGAGGCAGCTCACGCGGCTGAGGGTAAATCGCCCACCCTGCCTAGGGATTCGGGAGCCAACATCACGTTTTGAAGGCGACTTGGGCACTCGGGGGCTGGGTCTCCCAGAAATCAGTGGGGCTGAGGCTGCTCTACCACATCAGCCCTTTGGAATACATTTGCCTGGGGTCTACCTGGGGAAGGTGCCTGCTTTGGTTTACACCTTCCCATTAGTCCCGGGGAACCTCTCCGGCCCTGCCTGGTGGCCGGTGCTAGGCCCCCCTGCCACTTCCCGGCCAAGGTGTGACGCCATTACCTGGCAATTCAGCCCCTTCGCTCCTCTGGGCCCTGCCTGGGCCTGAGGAGACGCTCACGTCCCACACACGCAGGAAACGCCCCAGAGCTTCCCTCCATTGGGCCCCTCCACAGAGAGGGGTCGGGGGCTTTGGCTCTGGCGTCCGCAGCAGCGTGTGCAAGTTACATGTTACTTGCACAAACACTCAGTACCATCACATGAGCGGCCTGCAGGAACTGCCAGGGCCCATCTAATTAAAACGAACCCCAGCCGCTGACCCCTCTGACTTCACCCGTCGGTGCCAAGCCCTGGCTGGTCACATTTCTCTACTCCCCGACCCTAGCGGGGATCACTTCCAACCTATGCCACGGAGCTCCACAGGCCTTCGCCGCTTTCCGCCCGGAGAGCTGTAGGAAGGAGACAGACCGCAAGTTGCGGAGAGAGGCTACTCCAGGGGAAAGGCCGGGGCCGGACGGCACCACAGAGACCCAGTGGTGTTGCACTGGAGGATCCAATCCACCCCTCTCCTGGGGTCTGCTCTCCCTGGCACGGAGTCAAGAGCTCCCTCCAGGGCCATCCCCAAACTCCCAGTGATGGGGGATTTCTCCTCACACCTCCCAGTCCACAGACGAGCCCTTATCCAACGTAGAAAACTCACTGCTCTTCCCCTGGGCAGTCAGCTCTGCCGGACCACTACTGCGCTGGAGACACCTGACCCACACCGCAGTGCGAGACAACCCGACATCCCAACAGCTGTACTCCCACGCGGCCGTGTCGTGACGTGCCATGGTGGATTCTCACTAGTGACCCACCCGGCAGGTGAGCTTGGGGCCATCGTAAGGGGGCTGGGCAGACCCCTCCCAGGCTGGGAGATGACTGCAGTGCATGGCTAGCATGAAACACGGGGCAGCAATGAGCAAAGGGAAGAGCAGGGGGCGTAGGCAGGCATGTGTGCGGTGCAGAGGCGGGTAGAGCACATTGGACGCGACGCATCCCCACGTCTGCGTGGATTTCAATTAACCCCCTAGCCTGTGCCACGTGCTCACTCCTGCTGCACGCCCCATCCCTGGCCCAAGGGATGGAAGTGGGGCTGGGGCTGAGAGCGGCTCTGATGGCAGACTGCCCCAGGGTATCTCCACAAACACTCAGCAGGATGGGCCAGCACGCTCTCCAAAACGGGCCGGGCGAGGTTCTCTGGCCGGCCTTGGGCGGGTCTGACGAGATGATCACAATGGTGCTGCCTGGCCTGAGACTCTGAATGACTCTGTTTTTAATGAGCCAGCTCCCGGGGAACGCTGCTGCTGGGTCATCAAGAATGTACCACAGCACCAAAAACCTGGTGCACCAACATAGCACTATGACTTCCTATGCCACAGGCGTGAGCAGAGGGGGCACCGACAGCTGTGAGAGCGGCAAAGGGGAGTTAGCTCCAAAACTGACCAGATCCAGACACCGAAACAGGTTTCTTTCTCCTTTGTCCCCGTGCAGAAGACCTTGCTCAGTGATCTGTAAGTCACTTGCTTCATTAATACCGTGATGTGCAAGGCTACACAAACACACACACACACAAACAGGTCAGGTTACAGGCTGCAAGTCTTGACATTAGCACTAAGCCCCCAGAGGAAAACACAAACTCTCAGCTGTGGAGCACACCTTTCACGCTCAACAATCCCCAAATGCTGAATCCTCTCCCACCACAGTCAATGGCAAAACTCCCACGGACTGCAGCCGGGAGGGCCTTGTGATATGTACGATACAAAACAAAACCCCCAAAATGCAACTCACGTGGGGATTTGGACCAGGGCCAGAGCTCACCTTGCCAGGGAGCAGGAATTAACCCCGAACAGGTGAGCATTTCTAACAGTTCACTGCTCTTGGCTGGGCTGCTACCCGCACAGGGGAACAGGCTTCTTGTCCCCATAGGAGTTTGACAGCCCACCTTCACCTTGGCAAGGGAAGGAATTCATGGCAGAAATCGTCCCTGTCCCCCCGGTTTCTGTCCCCCCCCCTTGGGAGGTGACACCCAGCAGCCGGAATGCGAATGAGTTTGGGGTCACGCTCCCGTCTCTCCCACCGTTCCCTTGCAGAAGGAATAGAGGAGAAGCTGTTAGTGTAAAAAACAGGGCACCAGGACTCCTGGGACTGTTCCAAAAACTCAACCAGTCACTCTCGAGGGGCCCCTGGCACGACTCCCTCAGCCAAAGTGCCAGAAGTTGCCTCTGATTTGGAAGCTCAGCGAAGACACCATGGCCTGGTTGTCATGGCGGCTGGGCACCTGCAGCTCCACCTTCCTCCCAGTGGAGTGGTGGGGAAGAAAGCCAGGGCCAGGTCATCTTGAGCTGGGCACCCAAAACAAACAAGGCTTCAGATCTCAGCAGCCCCTTCAGAGCTTAGCTCCTGCCAGAGCCTGCTGCATCCTGGCCACACTCAGGGTCACTAGGATGCTCTAAGAAGTCTGGTGATGGGACAGAAAATAACATGTGGCCATCCTAGGTCAGTCCGTGCAGCTGGCTGAGGGGCGCTGCCTGTCCAGGAAAGACCAGGACTAAGTCAGCATGAAAGGAAGGACCAGAAACCACTGGCCTGGTCTATTCTGCCCTAGTGAGTCCATTGCCCAAGGACCATTATCACAACCTCCACCTCAGCTCTCTGCACAGCACAGAGCAGGACCCAAGGGCTGCCGGGGATGGGAGAGGAAGATAAAAATGAGAACTTGGGTTAAGGCCAAATTCAAGACAGAGGAGGCGGCTGTCGTCTGGGTTTGGCAAGGTTCACAGGGAGAGGCTGCACCATCCAGCAGCAGCAAAGGTTTTTCCACCCCCGGGATGTGAACAGAGAGACCCTGCACTGGGCCAGAGTGAGAGAGCCGCCTGTTCCCGTCACCACCCAAATCACACCAACCACCATGCAGAAGGAAGCAGGGAATTTCTGGCGCCTGGTCCCAGCCCTGTCTGCCTCATGATTCCCAGATTCTTGGGAATGGCACCCAGTGCTCTAGCTGATTTGCTGCCTGGTTCGTGGAGAATTTGTAAATGACAATTAATTAGCTGTCATTGTTCTAATGTGATCATTCCCACGGTCTTGTCCATCATATGTCAGCCTTCTTCCGGGGAAAGGCAAGCCCAGACAGTTGATGGGGAAGAGGTGTCAGAAGTAATTGTCTTGAACGACTGCACGCGCAGCAGCAGGAAAAACACAGCGAGTGGAGAATTCCCACCAGGAAGCTTGAAAAAACTCCCGAAGAATGCAGCGTGTTTCTGAAAGTAATTGCTAGAATAATCACTGGTGTGTGCGACAAAGGAGAAGGGCAGCACCATGGGGAATCAGGGCACAGCTCCCTTAATCCTTCAGCCATTAAACTAACTGGCTTATTGATGTAAGACACTAACATTTGCAGCTGATGCGAGGAGGACGGCTGGATTCTCCTGCTCCGGAATGTGAGCTGTTTACCTCTGGCTCTGTTCCTCCGGGCTCCGCGTACACAGACAGACGGGGAAGAACCCGCGTTTGAAAACCAATGGCAACAGCCCAGCGTGCGCCCACTGTCTGCAATGGGGGGCATGAATAATTGAAGGAAGTAGCCTGAGGAAGAGAGAGGCAGCGCTGTTTGTGGAGGAGTGACAGGGACGTACAATGCAGTAGCAGCTCCCCGCTGGGGGTGCCAGGGCGGGTTTCCTGGCAAAGCCTTTGTGGCAAGGGCCCGGGGAGGGAGTTTGAATGAGGTTTCAGCAGAACAGCCTCTTTCAGCCAGGTGGGCTGGGATCACACCGCTTAGGCGTGCAAGCAGAGGAGGATGGGGGGACTAAACGTTCCCACATACCCCAGTAAAGGAAGATGTCGTGTGTGTGTTACCAGAGTGTCATGGACCTTTCCTAACAAACTGTGCGGAGTGCCTGGCGGATTTTCATTCCAGCACATACCTCTGGGGACGGGATGAAAACACTGCATCCCCTAGCGCACGTCCCGCTTCAAACTCTCAGCTGCAGACAGGGGCACTCAGGCTGCTGGTCCCTCCTCCAAAAGCCTCTTGAGCTTCCACTTCGGTCAGTGGCAGCTGCCCGTCCCGGAAGCCGTTCCTCTCAGGCCAAGGGGCCCCCCGGTCCCGCCTTGCGCCCACTGAAGCCAGCAGGAACGCGGAGGATCAGGCCCAGAATTAGGATATTTT
This sequence comes from Dermatemys mawii, assembly GCA_007922305.1. Taxonomy (NCBI): domain Eukaryota; kingdom Metazoa; phylum Chordata; order Testudines; family Dermatemydidae; genus Dermatemys; species Dermatemys mawii. The sequence continues at coordinate 29,068,270 of ML677360.1, forward strand.
CTGAAGTAGCCAGTTGGACAAGCCCCCTGGTTCCAGCCCTGCCCTGCAGGGTCACTTGTTCACTTCAGGGAGACTTCCAGGGCTCTCTCCTCCCCTCCCCCGCCCCATCCTCTGCCGCTGCCCGGGGAAAGCTGAACCAGTGACTAATGAAATGATCAATCTCCAATCTGCTAAACAGCAATTTATCCGGGTTTGCAGCACACACAGCTTTTATCAAATTGGTATTCACCTGCTGAACACAAACGGCTTATTATACATGACCCTCTTATTCACTGCATTTCAGATCCTTACTGAAGGGCTCTGTTGTGATTAGGTGAGTTGCTGCGGAAGTGCCCATGGTACAAAGCCCTGTAACGAGGCTCCTAAACGCACTCACCCACTCAGAGCTTGTTTCTTTGCAGCAACCATGTCAGTACTTCGTGGTCTATTGCTGAATGCCTGTGGCGGTAATGGAGGCGGATCTCTGTCTCTAGCACCCCCTCCTCACAGCACCCGCCAAGATCAGCAATCCCAGGAAATTCTCCTGGTTTTCCAAGCTCTAGCACAAATGAGAGATTACTCCTAAAGTATGACAACACCCTGCTGTTCATCTCGATTACCGCCTGCAGGGCACGGTCCCAGACACCCTGCGCAGCAAGACTAATTCAGAGCACCCGGCACTCATGGGACACGGCTCTGAGACTGGAAGCGCCTCAGGGCAGGGACCTGCTTTCCCTCTCTGGTTTGCTGAGCTCCCATGACAATGGGGTCCCAGCTCCGACGGAGGCTCCAGGCACTGCCCATTGACCAATAACCCACACAGGCTAACAGACCAGGCTGGATGTGTGAGCTCCAGGGCAGGTGGGGTTGGAACATACCTGGCTCCCTTGCTCCACAGGGAACAGAAGACCCCAGGAGCTCATTCTCCAGTGAGGGATGCGCTCCTGCGGGGAGCAGCCTGGGAAGGTCTCATGGAAACCAGACAGGACAGGAGGGACGCTGTTCCCCTGATGGGCTCTCCCATGTTCCAGGCTCCAGCTCCTGACACTGGGGGGGGAGGGTTTCCGGGGTGCTGTGCTTGGAGAGTAAGACGAAGGGCCCCAGGCAGCTCTGGGCAGGACAGGGGGGTGCAGTGGCCACACACGCTGCCCGGTGCCCACGGCCCTGCAATGGGGATGGCCCCACCCGGGGCGCTCCCGGGAGCTGCCAGCGCCCGGCTGAGCCCGGAGAAGGGTCACTAACTTTTCCCCACTGATCTCCTGGGGACCCGGGGCTGCCGCGAGCCCCGGCACCAGCAGACCCAGGGCCCGGGTGTCTCCCCAGCGAACCGGCCGGCAGCTCAGCCCCGCTCCGCGGGCAGCGGACCCCGCCCGGCACTCGGCCCCGCGCTCAGCCCGGGACAGGCACCTCCGCAGCGCGGAGCCCGGCCACCGAGCGGCTGCGGGGGGCCCTGCCCGGGACGGGCGGCCGGAGCCGGGGGCTCAGCCCCGCGAGCCCCCGCGAGCCCCGGCGAGCTCGGCTGGCCGGGCTCCGCGCCCCCGGCCCGGGGGAGAAGTTTCCAAAGCCCCGTGCTGCCCCCCGGCGGCTGCCCCCCGGTCCCAGCCCCTGCCCGGCCTCGCCCGGTCCGGTCCGGTCCACACCCCGGTCCGGCCCGGCCCGACTCACCGTTGGCCGCGGGGGCCCGCGCCGGGGCGCCCAGCTGGAGGTAGAGCCCCAGGTAGTGGAAAATCCCCAGGGTCACGCCTAGGGCCCCCATGGTGCTCGGGGCTCGGTCCGCCCGGCCGCTCACATCGGGCTCGGGCCCCTCCGCAGAGCCGCCGCCGCCGCCTCCCGTGGCCCGGGCGCGGTGCCGGCTGCTCCCGCGCCGCTGCCGGAGACTGCGGGACTCTTCCCTGCCGCGGAAGGCTCCGCGCTCGGTGGCGGTGCCGCGGCCACCCAGAGCCTCCCCCCGCCGGCGGAGGGATCCGGCCGCTTGATTTACCATCAAAGTTTTTCCCCGGGTGTCACTGGCCGGGCCGGGCCGGGTCCCAGCAGCGGGGCTCCAGGGCGCGGGGGGGGGACTTGCCACGGCCCAGCCCCGCAGCCTGCAGGGGGGTCTGGATTTACCCCCCCCCCCGTCCAGGGGCTACATCTGCCCCCTCCTCCCCGTCCCGGGGCTGCCCCCCCCCCGGCCCCTAGTGCGTCTCCAGCCCCCCGCCCCGCCCAGCACCACGGACAGCGCCCGGCCCCGCCCCGCCCCCCCGGGCCGCCCGCGGGCAGGCGTGGGAATCCGGGCTCAGCCCCGCACCCCGGGCCCGGCCGCTGGGCTCCGCGGGGACCCGAGTTCAGCGCCCGAGCCGGCCTGAGAGTGAAACCGGTCCCGGACACGGGGGGGATGTGGTCGCCCCGGGGGGGGG